>CATIWJ010413369.1:0-10240 GCA_949640765.1 Croton laevigatus
ACTGATAAGAGTAAGATAATTGAGAAAGGAACTCACATTTTCAAGGGAGGTCTTCCCTCATTTGGAGCTGCTAGAGTTCCTGCTCCTCGACCTTCTCATCGTCCATCAAAACGCCTTCGTTTTGCTGGCTCATCATCTGCTACTTCCTCATCTGATCCTGTTACCTACACTAGAAAGGATAGACGGATGCTAAAAAACGTCTACAAAATGATGCGTACCCTTCTTTCATATCAAAACATTTCTTGTTCATCCGACTCTGCTAGTTCTGATGATACTGATGATGATGATGATGATGACAATGAAGACGGTGATCAGTTCGAAGTTCGTCCCTCTGTTCCTCAAGACAAAGGCAAAGGGATAGTCTTTAGGGATTGGTTATGTTATTTAGTTTTTGAGCTTTATGTTTTTTATTTCAAATTTCATGTAAAAGTTTTCACATTGTCAATGAAATTATCATTTTCAAATTTTTGATCTTGTTTGACAAAGGGGGAGAAATATCTTTGAGTTGTTGCTATTGAATTGCTATTATATGAATGATTGCATTATGGATTGTTAATTGCATTATGGATTGTTAAGGCATGCATACATTAAGGGGGAGTTATAATTTTACTGCAAACAACATCTAAAACACTTACATTTATCTTTCTCAAAAATCACAACTCAAGTTACTTGTCAAAAAATCAAAAAGGGGGAGATTGTTGTGCTTAATGTTCCAAAATCCCTTGTTTTGATTATTTGACAAGATTAACTCAGATTGTGATCTACTAATGTTTCAACAAGTGTTTAAAATGCAGAATATAACAAAAGCCTAAGAGGTTTGAATCAAAACAGAAATAAAAAACAAGTATACAATCTCTGCATTAAGCATCGCGCGCGCGACCTAAACATAAGTTGTAACCATCGCGCGCGCTACCATACAAAAACTCAGAAAGGAGATGTCATCGCGCTCGCAACAGAAACAACAATGTTACCATTGCGCCCGCTACTAGCAAAATATGTTACCTGATGTGAGCATAGCGGTCGCGACCTCAACAAACCTGTTATCATTGCGCTCGAGACAAAATGAAATTGACTCCAGTAGCTATTCAGAAATATGTCGCGCTCGCAACCAAAACATACTTGTTACCATTGCGCTCGCGACACTCACACGAATGCCGTTTGAAGTACATCCCTGTGACCATCGTGCTCGCAACCATATCATTGCGCTCGCGACGAGGCTCCTTTCACACGACAACGGCTAGTGCTTCAGACGCTCCCGCCCACTTCCTTAAAATCCGCCGTTGTGTGTCTCGAGGAACTTGTGTGTGGTCGCGTGCGCAACCTACGTCGCGCTCGCGACCTCCTGCAGAATTTAATATGATGTTTTCTCTTTCAAATCCCAAACGGCTAGTTTTTGAATAAAGGGTATAAATACCCTTCCAAATTGCATTAATGAGGTACAACACAACTACTAAAATATATCTTCAAACAACTTCATTGTGCTCAATCTTTTCTCATCAAACTTATTTATCTTTTGAGAGTTAGTTTATTGGGTTATCTATAAACCCCTTTTATTTGTTAGTTGTTTTATGTTCAAGAATTATCTTTAAATTCTTACTGTTATTTTATTGTAAGTTTGGGGTAATCACAAACTCTAAGTTTTGAGGTGAACTTGTAAAACCTCTTGTATTCTTGTTTGTGTTTTAGTGGAACCCAATTCCTTTCTAGGATTGGAGAAGTGGAAGTAGGCAAGGAGTTTTTGGCCGACCACTATAAAAATCCTTCTAGTAATCCACCAAATTTCCGCTTAAATTTTTAGAAGGCCACTAATTCACCCCCCTCTTAGTTGCCAAGGGACCAACACCGGCTGCTTTCTGGTTCAACAACCAAAACATAGCGTTGCAAAATTCAGAAACCTTTATATCAAAACACATCATTTTACCAGCTCCATTTAAAGACCAAAACGCAACTTGTTCTGTGTTTAACTCAACTTTCCTTTTAAAATCAGTAACCAAAACGCAGCCTTCATTTTAGTTTTGGGAAAATAGCAGAACATCCCCCTCTACTCTTGAACAACCATAAAACAGATCCTAAAATCCATTTGAACTTATAATCTCCTCCAAAATATACTTCTTTGTGCCATTTTTTTGCCCAATTTCTGTTCCTTCACACAGGATTGCTCGATTATGACCTAAAAATAAAAATTAATAAAATAAGTGCTTTAAATATAAATTAAACCCTAATTAAAACCAAAATTAAACAATAATTTTATATAAAAATATATGTAATTTGGGCACTTATCAATGTCTTATATGTTCCTAAATCTAGGGAAAATCTTGCTTCTATTGCACAAATGTGTATTCATAATGTTATGTCCATTGAATTCTTTCCTGATTGTTTTGTTATTAAGGACCTTCGCACGAGGGAGGTGATCTTAAAGGGGAAGCTTAGGAATCTTCTATATTTGCTACCATGTCATCCTACTGCTAGATTGAGTGTCCGTACGTCTTCTGTGTTCTGGCATCAACATCTTGCCCATCCAGCAACGAAAGTGTTTAATTTCATAATTTCTAAATTTCAGTTACCATTGTCTTTTACAAAACTTTCAGTTTGTGAGTCATGTCAGAGTAATAAAAGTCACCGTTTAGCATTCGGTCAGTCTTCTTTGACTAGTAATCAACCTTTGGAATTTTTGTATTCATATTTATAGGGGCCTTTTCATGTGGAATCAATTGATGGTTATAAATATTATCTCATTTTTGTTGATCATTTCACAAAATATATGTGGTTTTTTCCTGGTATTCCAAAAAGTAGTTGAGAATATGTTTCAATTGAAAATTAAGTCTATTTATACTGATGGAGGGGGTGAATTTGAAGCACTTCGGAAACTTTTTTAGAATTCAGGTATAAATCACTTACAAACACCTCCTCATACCCCCCCCAACACAATGGTGCAGCTGAAAGGCGCCATTGTCACATAGTTAAAACCGGATTAACATTACTTCATAATGAATTTTTATCTTCTAAATACTGGACTTTTGCATCTAAAGCGGTTGTTTATCATATAAATCGGCTTCCCATACCACTTTTAAATTTTTCTTCACCATTTTTCATTTTTTTCAAAAGTCATCTAATTATACTAATCTTTATGTATTTGGGTGTCTTTGCTATTCTTGTCTTCGACCATATTCTAAAAATAAATTTGATGCCAAATTTGCTCCTTGCCTATTTTTGGGTTATTCTGATAATCAAAGTGCATATCTTTGTCCTGATCTTGTCTCTGGCAGGGTATATGTTTCTCGTCATGTGGTGTTTGTGAAGGATCGTTTTCCTGGTGCACCTAAATCTAGTCACCTAATGTTCCCATTTCATAAAAAATGGTATGATTACACTAATGTTGACGTCGAATATTTACATTTTAGGTCATTAGAGGGCTTAACTAATTCTGAATTTTCTCATAATGACTCTCCAATCATATATGTTGTTCCACTCATTCCAATGTCTTCATCTCATCAAAATTCTTCCAAAATAGTCCCTCCAATCATTTCTAAGTTAAAGTTGTTGAGTCCAATTCCTGCTTGTCCTATTGTTCCAATTTGCATACATCCTATGACATCGCGGTTTAATATATTCAAACCAAAGTGTCTCAATTAGGTCACTAGGTATCCTTTTGAATCTTTTGATCCAACTTATCGTAGGCAATGAAATATGTAGAATGGAGGTCAGCAATGTCTGATGAATACAATGCTCTTATTAAGAATGGCACTTGGATTATGGTTCCAAAGACATCCAATCAGAATTTGATTGGTTGTAAATGGATTTTTCGAACTAAACGGAAGGCTGACAAGTCTGTTGACAAATATAAGCTGTGTTTGGTTGCTAAAGGATATATTCAAAAGCCAAGGGTTGATTTTGGCAACACATTCAGTCCAGTTCTTAAACCTGTTACCATCCGTGTCATGTTGACACTTGCAGTTACTAGTAAATGGCCTATTTTGCAGTTAGATGTTAACAACATGTTTTTGCACGGACCTTTGCAAGAAAATATCTATATGTGACAACCTCCTGGGTTTATTGATCAATCCAAACCAGACTTTGTGTGCAAATTAGTCAAAGCGTTGTATGGTCTTTGACAAGCTCTTGGTGTATGGTATCAAGCGCTTCGGAGTTGTGCTTTGTTACATGGATTTGCTCAGTCTACTAGTGATCATTCTTTATTTATTCAACAACAAGGCACTCTGACATGTTATTTTCTGTTATATGTTGATGACTTTATTCTTACAGGTAGTGATAAACAGTTCATCACCAACTTTGTTGATGCTCTTTCAAAGAAGTTCTCATTAAAAGATTCGAAGCCATTGCATTTGTTTCTTGGAATAGATGTTTACAACACATCAAATGGATTATTTCTGTCATAACATCATTACAATCGGCGCATATTAGAAAAGACAGAAATGGATGGTGCAAATCCTGTAAGTACACCATTTGCTTCCAAAGGAATGCTCACTGAGTCATCGCTTACGGTTTCTTCTCTGGATGAGACAAATTACAGGCAAATAGTCGGAGCTCTTCAATACCTCACATGGACTTACCTAGATATTAGTTTCACAGTTGGTAAACTATCTTAGTTTATGCATCATCCTACTCAATCTCATTGGGATGCATTGAAAAGATTGTTGAGCTATCTTAAGTCCACAATTGATTTTTGACTACCTATCTTTACTCAAACCACTTTGCAGTTCCATGCATTTTCCAATGCGGATTGGGCGGGAGATCCAAATGATCAATCATCAACCTCAGGGTACATTATTTATCTTGGCTCAACTCTAATCTCTTGGTCTTTGCGGAAATAGAAAACAGTTGCCAGGTCTTCCACGGAGGTAGAATATAGGGTTGTGGCTTCTACACTGTCTGAAGTCATGCGGGTAAAATTTCTTCTTGATGGGTTAGGGGTCTCTATACACAATACAATTCCTTCGATTTATTGTGATAATTTGTCCACCATTTACACATGCCAAAATCCAGTGTTCCACTCCAAAATGAAGCACATTGAGATCGATGTTCATTTTGTTCGAGATTTGGTTCAAAAGGACAGGTTCGGATAGCACATGTTTCTGCTAAAGATCAATTAACAAATTTACTTATGAAACCACTATCCAAAGATGTGTTTTCTGTTAATTGTTCCAAGATTAGAGTTCAAGATGGCACCCCAATCTTGCAGGGGCATGTTAAAGAAGATGGTATTAAGTAGAAGTCTTTTTTTTTTTATTAAACTTATTGTAGATAGATAACTTTTGTAATTAAGAGATAATGATACAGCTGATCCTCTTATACTTATAAATACTCATTCAGAATACTAATAAAGATACAACTTCTCTTCTTCCATTTGCTATATTTCTATACTACTTACTCTTGTTCAGATTCTAATATAGCAATCAACAATCAACCTCACGGGCAAAATGTATAACTGTCTCCAAAATAGATATTTGAAGCTGCCCTCCAAAGCTAGTTCAATATTTTAGAAGTATTAATTAGCTTTTAAATTTGAATATATTTTATTTAATAAGGATATATCATAAGGATTCTCAATCCGAGTAGTAGTTTATTCACTATTTCAATACGAAATTCTAATGTTATGAATTTGAAAATTGTTATTAACTTCTCTTGTGGATTAGGCTGCTATATTCGAGTTTTGATTGAGAAAATTGCTGCTTCTTTAAATACATCTTGCATTTTTTGTAGTAATTTGGTGATATTGTTGAGTTTAATTGTCAATTTTTTTTTCATTCAATGATAGTTTGAGATTTGAATTCGTAAATAAAGAATGGTTGAGATTGAGATTGGGATTGATGGTTCAAAATTGGAATAATAGTGGAGATGATACTAGTGCTGCACCAAAAACTACAAAAACTAATTGATTTGATAGTATTTAATTAATTCATTGTAAACTTATAAGAATATTATTTATTTCAAATTGAGTATCATCAATGAATCGTAAACCTAACATAAACTCTTGGATAGCTAATTGAATTTTAGTAGTTTTTGACAAATTACAAATTTATCTATATAGTTTGTTAAATCATACTCTTTTATCCTTTATTTTTCATTTAAAAAAATATATATATGATTTTATCCCTTATTTTAGAAAATAATCGAAAGAACATGAAGAGGGAATAATTTTTTTTTGCAAAACATGGAATAAAATTAATTTGGTGGTATTTAATTAATTTATAGTAAACTTATAAGAATATTATTTACTGAAAATTAAGTATCATCAATGAACAGTAAACCTGTCATAAATTCTTAGATATAGCTAATTGAACTTTTGTAGTTTTTGAATAATAAAGGAAAATTTATAATTTTATTTCTGAAGTTTGTCGAATTATTTTATTTAATCCTTCTCTTAAAAGATATACTATATTATCCCTTATTTTTTATAATTTTATTGTTTTGAAGAATAAACATGTTGTCGGACTATGCAGAGAATAGCAAACCAGAGAAAATTGAAGAAAGAGCGGTTTTCAATTACAATGGTGCTCTGAAAAGCATACCATGTACATCGAAGAGCATAGCATATAGAAGATGTAGCATCCAGAAAGGAAAGACATTGGAAATGCGTTCTATTCCGCCAATCAGCCCATCATACGAATTGATATTAGTGATATCAATGACATACCGACTGAGCACAAAATCTGCAGTGACTATGAATCGTAACATGTGTGCTTTCATCTTGAACAATTTAAAAAAGTAAGAGAGTAAGGAATACTGTAGAAGAGATTTGCACATCTAAACATCATAATGGTCTCTAAATACCCAAAAAAAAATAAAAATTTTGTTCTTCCTTGTGGATGCCGCTGATGTTTTCATCGGTGGTGGTCACCCCATTTTTTTCCTCTCCTGTTAATCAAATAACTATTTGCCTATGTCTTTTTCTTTGAAAGAATAGTGTAATTTTTTGCCTCTGTGCAAATCTTAGGGTTCATCCCTCTCTTTAGGTTTTGTTTTGCTAATCTTTATTTAGTTTTGTTTATTCTGGTTGTTTTATTTTTTGTTGATCTTTGTTTCGTTCTTGTAGATCTGCTGGTTTCTTTCCTTTTCTGTGTCCTTATATCAAGCTGTCGTGTCATTTGTGTTGCTACCCTCCGATCTTTATCTTGCTCATCTAAACATCTGGATCATATAATGTCTTCAAACTCTTTTTTGATGTTTTATATTACAGGTGGGAATGGATAGGACTGGAGGCTCGTACAAATGGAACGATCGAAGCTGAAGAGGAAGAAGGCAGGATCTGTTTATGTTGTTCTTTGTTTCGTGTTGTTTTTGCTCTGCTGGATACCATCCACAGAGACCAGATCGAGCTTGGTCTGGTTGATGACACAAGTTGCACTCCAACTGTTCGATAAAATGCCTCAATGGTAATTCACTTATAGCCTGTGGGGCAGCCGATACAGCTAACTTGCTAATCTCTTCTTTTTTTGGCTTCTGTTTTTATGTTTTTTATTTATTTCAGTCCTTGTAATTTTTTTAGTCCTTTGGTTGGTTAGATGGTCTTAAGAAAATGAGTTGTATAGTTTCTGGATAGGCAGTCTTCTCGACAATTGCTGTACTTCTGATTTCTTATTCTCGTTATAAAACTTTGAGTAGACCTAGTCTTCTATTGCGACTAGTCCTTTTATCAAAAAAATAAAAAATCCAAAAAAACAAGGTAAAAAGAAAAGTAAAGTAGCGTGTTAATAATTGGAACTTAGGGATTTTTAATAATTAATAAATAAATAATAAAAACTGGCGAATTAAAATACCTGAAAATTATGAATTGGAGAGAGTAACGAATTGATGAGAGGACAACAGATTGAAGAGCTGAAATTTATTAATTGAGGGGAGTTACGAAATAAAGATATGATGGCGAATTGAAGAGCTGAGTGAGTTACAAATTGAAGAGACAATAGTGAATTGAAGAGTTCAAAATTACGTATTGAAAGGAGTTTAGGAATTGAAGAAAGAGGAATCGAAACATTAGTGATACTAATACTAATTCCAATACTAATACTAATACTAATGTTCCTCCATTTACCACATCAGTAAAACTGTCTCTCTATGTAGCTAGATGCGCATAATGCTTCAGTTTTTATATATTTTATTAATTGATAACCAAATTTCAGCCTAATTCGGCTTATGATTTTATTTGGCTAATTTTCATGGAAGGTATTCCACTTTTAGGGATTGTAATAAATCAGTACCCCAACTTCAATTTACAGATGTATAACCACATTTTCAGAGTATTAAGAGCTAATTATCAACGAGAGCAGATATGATCCTTTGACCCTTCTATTTATGTTTCAATACCACAGTATGGGTTTCTTTAGACATAATGTTCATTCAAAACTCCTTTTCTAAGTACTCAAAAGAAAAGAAGGAAAGAAAGGTACAGTTTTTATGGTCAAACCATGTATAAGAGATTAGGCCATCCACTTTGAGTGAATTTATAAACTCATCAAAAGGCATTCTAGGCCTTACATTTTGAGTGAATTTGTTATGTAGGTTGTTCAAGGTGTGATATTTTATGGGGCTACTAGCATAGGCGGTGCTAGATGGTTGACAGTGGTGTTAACCAACCTCACTTAAATGAAAATTCTCTCTTATTTCTCTTAGTAAACAATAGGTAAACAATGTTTACCTCACTTTTTTTGACCCAGCTTTATATAACATTTTCTTGACCCATGTGAATTTGGGTTAGGCACCGTCACTGTATACTAGAATTATGGGATATACTACCTCTGTTTTTTTCATTTCTTTACATTTCAAACAGTATGTTTAGGTTGAACTTTGGTGTTGATAATTTGATGGGTTGGGTTAGGTACATTAAAGTATGTTTAGATTAGTTATAAAGTATGATTACTGTAGTTTAGTTATATATAAATAATATTTTAATCAACCTAACCTAACCCATCAAATTATCAACACCAAAGTTCAACCTAAGCATGCTGTTTGAAATGTAAAGAAATGAAAAAAACGGAGATAATATATAGGATGAGCCGTAGTTTTTTTTGCTTTTTCAAAAAACAGCAGTGCAGGTTATTTAAATTAGAAAATAAGACCCATTAAATTTTTATTTCATTTTAAGCCTTCTACTGTACAAATCTTCCACGCGCTGCTCTCTCTTCTCATATTCTTCTTCCATTAAAATCCTCCATTTTTTATTTTCATTCACCGACAATGGAGGGTGTCGATCACTTGGCCAACGAGAGAAGCAGAGCTCAGTTCGATGTTGACCAGATGAAGATCGTCTGGGTTGGCTCCCCACACGCTTTCCAAGTCTCCGAGCTCATGGCTCGCCTTGTGGCCAGTAATCTGGTAATCTCTATACCTGATTTTGTTTTTAGTATATGGAAGTAATTGGTTGGAGATTTTTGTTTCATAATGCAATTATTGATTTCTTAGCTTGTTGCTGCTGGCTCAGCTCATCTTAATTTGTTTACTGATCTGGTTGTGTAGTTCGTGCTTGGGATATTAAATTTTAAATCGGTTGGCTTGATACGTAAATGGAAAGTGGAAATTTCTAAACTAAAAAATATAGTTGGAGTTCAATGTTCTAGTTTTTATTATTAGAAATAGGAAAAAAAAATGTAATTTTATCTTTTATTATGAATCAAAGTTCTTTATTTTTGTTTTTTGATCTTATCTGTCATATTCTCCTTCCAAACATAGATTCAGTAGGCCACCATTGATTGCTTTTCCCCCCTGAATTTTTCGGATGAATTTATCCTTTTTCATGTCTTCGTAACAGGCATTTCGAAAGGATAACAGAGCTATGTTAAGTAGGAAAGAATTGTTCAAGAATACTCTGAAGAAAAGCAGCTCATACATGGAATCGTATTATTGAGATCATCTTTCTGTTGGGTTTTTAATTGGGTTTCCTTGTTTTATAGTTAGAATCGTTTCCTCCTGTCTAATCATGTGAATTTGTTATCACAGAGGAAAAGGCTGGTAGGTTGAGGTTTTATGTGGATGAACCTGCTTATACAGATCTTCATTGGGTGAGTTTAATTCATGTTTTTTTGTTTCTTTACATTTCTTCCAATAATAAGAATATTTCTTGTAATTTTTTTTCCAATAAAATGTGAAGGTGGTCTTTTGCCTGCTGATTTCTTAATGCTTTACAAGAAGGATCCTCAGTATGTATATATCATCTAATGCTTTATCTGTTGGTGGGTAGGGAATGTTTGTCCTGCAATTAAGGGACAAGGTACCGATGAGCAACAGT
>CATIWJ010413482.1:0-13143 GCA_949640765.1 Croton laevigatus
AACACTTATATGCACAAAAGCACTGCTTAGGAACAGAAGGTGCAGTGTACAAATCACATAGACCCATTCCATTGTATTTGTTCTTGCCATCTTCCCAGCAACCGTTACCTCCTCTGCAGTTCCATACTTTGTGACAATCCTTTTTTGCTTCTGTCATCATCACAAATTTCCCATCTGCAAATCCATATTTATTTTTAAATTTCATTATTATATATTTTATAGAATAGAACAGAATAATTTTTTTACCTTTCGCAAAAGATGAGGAGAAGCAAGAAGTAGAAGGTAAAAAGCTTCACCATCTTAGGAGAGCGATTGTTAATGTTTAGTTTGTGTTAATTTGGAAAATTAAGGATTAATGACATATTTATAAAGGGGGTTTCAAGGTTATTTGCATTACAATGAGATAAGGATGGAAGAAGAAGAAGAAGAAAAAGAAGAATAGCTTGTTACAAGACTTGAATCTTTAAAGCATAAGAATCATGATTTCATCATCTTTTAGAAAAGAGAACGGTGGAGATACCCTAACAGAATTTTCCACAACTATTTTTTGAATTTTATGACAAATGTGCCATATTTTGCAAAATTTGATCAAATTGCACCATAATTCTAAATTTTAGATGAAATTGAAAGAATACAATTTTATTTTGCAACATCTATTTCGTAATATTGAAATTATTCGAACCTTAATTTCAATTTTAAGTTTTGTCAACTCAAAATATGGCACATTTGTTACAAAACTAAAAAATAGTGTATTTGTAATAACTCGTAAAGTTCCCAACGTACAAATATGATAGGCCCTCTTTTTTAATCAATGCTTGATTACATGCTAATTATAAACCAATTTAAGAATAAAGGCACACAAGTCAGCGTGTGCTTTATATAAGATTCCCAATTGTAGAATCTTATAAAAATTTGAATATGACATTTCAGTTTTATTTCCACTTAGCTAACTTCTGCTTGATTCCTCAGGCACCATGTGAAGCACTTCCAATAAGATGAACAATTCAGATATCAAAAATGGCGCCGGAAAACATTGGACATGTCCTCCTCCATGGATTATCACTACCAGAATGAATGCATGAGGCAGTATAAGCGTCAAACTGTTTATTGATAATTTAGTTTCATGTCCATCAAAAAATAAAAATCCCTAGCAGCAGCATAAGGATTAAAATTCTGTCCATGCCACTATTTTACATTCCCTAGAGGTAACATATCCTGAACATGAAAATAAATGTTAAAACAATCCAGCAAAATGAACTTGTGCCTCAAGGTATGGTAGGAAAAAACTAACGAATTCACTGGAAAAATCGTGTATGCAAAACTTAATCCAAAGAAGCAGATGCCCAGTGAGACAGCAAAGCATTTCTCCCACCTTCTTAAACTTTCGAATCCTTTCCGCAGCACCTTCACCGTAAATGAACACACAAATGAGTTAATCAACTTGTACATGCAAAACTATTTTAATACCCCAGCATAAATATTATTAAACAAGAAAAAAATGGTAATGTTAGAATTTTCAATCTTGTTCCCGGTAGGAAAGACACAAAGAAGACCAAGTTTTGAAAAAGCACATGCTGAAAGAATCTTGGCAAATGAAATCTAGCAACTATTGCCGACCATAATGTCTGCGTAAATTTCAAGCAACACTTAAAGAAATCAATTCAACTAGACAGCACAGTCAAGCAGTAATTCTTTGATTATATTCAAATAAAGCTCAAGAAGAACGAACATTTACATAACCTTTGAAGTCATGCCAAGGAATATTAAAAGGTCTGAAACAAAAACGAAACCCAGAATTGTAGCAATGCCAGATACAAAGTGAAACCATCAAACATATGCAATGCAAGTATTTGTCAGGAAGTTCATAATTTACACCAATGGCATTTATCTGCTACACAACAAGAAAAACGAAAATCTAGAAAATACAGTTAAATTGCATAGAAATTGGAAGCATCAAAATTACCATTTGTATCTCTTCTTGGAACCACATGGACATAAGGCATTTCTGCTTAACTGCCCGCTTTTAGCTAAACTAGACCGTGCAAGATCCAGAGGTGTTGACCCCATCATCTTTTGTATCTATATAACATAGACCAGAGTTGGAAAGAGCAGAAAAAATTTCGTCATCAGAAAATTGGTCAAATCATATGCATAAGAAGAAACTTAAATAAATAAAGCCGGCAATTGTTGGGTCATTTAACTTGAAAACAATAACCACCTATAGACCAATATTATTTCATATCTAATCATGCATGACAAATTTCTGATTCCAGTAGGTTCAACTCAGGTAAATAAAATAGACAGAAATCCTAGGGAGATAACCATTTCCGAATACTAGAGTCTAAAATAAAGATCAAGGTCAACAACTATCCAAGGAAGAAGTGATCAAAATATGACAACTAGGGAGATAGACCGACCAGTACACAATAGCTAGAAACTATCTATCCACAAACCATTTCATCAGTCCACAATTGAGGACTTGCTGCAGTTTTAGTAACACTAAATAGGTAAATTACCACCCCACAATACCGATCAGAAAAGAATGAACCATCCTAATTCAATCATACATATACATTGCTCTTCCATAATCATGGAGCAAAAGCAAAAATGATTACCTCGCCCATGTTATTTGGTACAGGTTTCCCTTCTTCCTTTAACTTGAGTAATTTCTTCTGTGCTTCTCTAGCCCATGTAAACTGTGCAAGTGCCTTCTCAACGTCAGCTACTGTACAATTACAGTGCTTTGCAGCTTCTTGCTTTTGACTAGTTTGAATTTTCTATAAATCAAGAACCTAAAATCATAATCAGGATTCAGGAAAACCACAAACAAGAAACTTATTGAAATTCACAGACAAATAAAGATTAAAGACCACTAATTTGAAACAAACTAACCTCCCCAGTAGGATCAAACCCATGAAGATATCTAATTATCCCCTCCATTTTTTCAAAAGCATCAGCAAATGTAGCTTCGCTGCTTCGACCCACAATAAATTCCTTGAATGACCCAACTCTCCTTGCATTCTTCAACGCATCAGCAAAATCTAAAATCAAAAATTAGATTTGGGGAACAAACAAAACTTTCACTAATCAATAATTACAACGAAAAGATTAAAGCTTTAACAATTTGACAAGAAATATTAATACTAACAAAGTAGAGTGAATGCCTCCACAGATTCTTTAGACACATTAGACTCCCCTTTTTTGCCAGTGAAGACTCCTTTGATCGTGTCCATCCATGAGGCTACAGGCGTGGTGGAAGAAATCAAGCGGTGCTGTGATGGAGATAGGTAAGTGTTACTGTAACAGTAGCCAGAGGAATTGAAGAAAGAGAAGAACAATTTGGAGTTTTGCTTGGAAATGGCGGTTAGAAATCTTGGAGAGTGCATAGCTTTTTGGATTATGGTTATGGACGACGATGATGTTAGGGTTTTACAGTCAAAAACCCAAGAAATGGTATAATCTGTAATAACTTAAACTTTAAAGGGTTAAATTGAATTAAATTCATATATTTTGAATTAAATTGTAATTTGCCATTTTTTACTTTAAAGGGGAATAATAAAGACCTATGTCGGCAATTAAAAACATACCAATCAAATCTAATCTAAGGAAATAAGCCGGCGATCGAAAACGACACAGTCATTTTAACAAATAACACAGAAAAATAGTAAAAACGACAGTCCTGAAAAGCTCAGAACCAGAGGAAGAGAAAACGAAGAAGAAGAAGAAGAAGAAGTAGAGAAGTGGCGAGAAACTAATGGCTATTCTATCATCAACATCCCCCACTCAAAAAGGGATAGTAATAACAGTGCCAGTTCTGGTTCTTTCGGCATCGGTTGCAGCTATTATGTTGTTTGTTCTTTTGTCTTCTTTATCATACTGTGACTGCCCAGCTTCTGCTCCTCCTTTGCAACACGGCGGTGGCGGTGGCGTTGGTGGTGGCGGTTTTGATGAGGTTAAAGAGAGAATATCGCCGACTAAAGAGGATATTGAGTGGATTAGAGATCAGATCCGTGAGAATGGATTGCACATGCAAGATAATGTTCTTCGTAAAGGAATTAATCCTCGCACAAGGGCTCAACAATTACAAGATCTCATTCAGTAAGAGCACTTTTTTTATGCATTTTTTGTTTTGGACTTTTGGTTTGCTTTGGGCTTTGAAAAAGATTGGATTTTTATAGATTAATGTGGATGCAATTCTATTTGAACTATACAAATTTTTTTACATTTGTGTTGAGCTGATTTGTCTATTTCTGCTTTTATTTATGTATAGTATTTGATTTGGTTAGAATCAATCTTTAAAATTTTCTCATTTCTCGGTGATTGAATAGTGATATGTGACTCGGTGATTGAATAGTGATATGTGAAGTATTGAGGAGCTTTTTTTTGTATCCATATTTGCATGATAATTTCAGGGAAAGTTGAAGTTTTTTTAACTGATTTATGTATATTTTTCAGATACAAGGGGATCTCACATTATGAGGAACCAGAATCTAACAATCATACAGCTCTTCCTTGCCCTGGTGAGCTCCTTGTGGAGGAGCACCATAGCAACTATGGAGAGCCCTGGGCAGGTGGGCGAGATGTGTTTGAATTCTTAGCTGAATCAGCTCATCTTTCTCCTAGCTCGCAAGTGCTTGAGATCGGGTGTGGCACATTACGCGTTGGCTTGCATTTTATTCGGTATCTTAATCCTGAACGCTTCCATTGTCTTGAAAGGGATGAGCTTTCTCTTATGGCTGCATTTAGGTATGAGCTTCCTTCTCAGGGTCTTCTTCACAAACGACCTTTGATTGTGCGAGGAGAAGATATGGATTTCTCAAAATTTGGTTCTGAAGTTATGTATGATTTGATTTATGCTAGTGCTGTGTTTCTTCACATGCCTGATAAACTTGTCTGGGTTGGACTAGAAAGATTAGCTAGCAAGTTGAAACCTTATGATGGGCGAATCTTTGTGTCGCATAATATAAAATTCTGTTCAAGATTAGGAGGTGAGGAATGTACTAAGAGGCTAACAAATTTGGGGCTTGAGTATTTGGGAAAGCATACACATGATAGCTTGCTTTTTAATCACTACGAAATATGGTTTGAATTCAAAATGTTCAAAGCTTAAGTAAGAGGTATATAGTATCATGTTCTCGCATTTTTGGTGATACAACATTGAAGTTGCCCTGGCTGTACTCTTGATTTGCCGTGTAAGATTTCTTACCTTCGTATTTTTCAGAGGTCAGCTCTTTGTCATGCTGTAATAGTTGTAATTAGAACTGAGACTCAATGACCTTGCAGATTCTTATCAAGTCACATAATCAAACAGAACTTAAGACCTTGTATCCTTTAGGCTTCAGGGATGAAAATTGTTATAGATCATAGAACTAGACTTTGGGATGCACTACTTCTAGAGTTGATAATTCTTTTCCCCAATTATGTATTGGTAACTTAAAACATATCAATGGCAATATTCTTTTTCTGGGTATTTATTTCATGTCAATGTATGAAATTTTGATGTAAAATGCAAATGTTTGCTGCACTTTACAAACCTGAATTTCTCTTATTGATTGAACAATGCACGATTATTGTGTTTCTTCTCTAGAATTTGTCAATGCATAGTTGTTGGTGCTCCTAACAATCTGTTAAGTTAGGTGGGGAAGTTTGACTTTTAGTTTGTTATATAAATTTTAGTGTAGTCTTACTTTTGAGTTTGAGGTTTGAATTTTGTGTTTTTGGGTAATGGGTTTGGTTTGTGTTATTGCTGATGTAGTAGCACCGACTACATAATAAGAAGTAATAAAAGAATGTGTTAGTAGTTCAACAAAATGTGTGCTATACTCAGATCCCATGACGGTTAAAAAAAATTCCATGAATGGATCTTTTCAAGTGAAATAAAGCAATATCCTGGCATTCCTGGAGGACGTGCCTATTGGCGGCTTATTGTTTATAATTTGTTTTTATAGAGTATAACTTGCTTAAAAATAAGCTATGACTTGTTTCTCAGGATTGGTTGATAAGTGACTGATAAATAGTCGGTGCATACAAGGTAGTTGTGAGTGAATGATAATTAAAAAATATATATATTTCGATAGAAGTAAATATGAATAATATGAGATTGGGCTGAGTTTTTGCTAATAAATGAGGTTATTACAGTTATTTACTTGTCAAACTTAAAATGCTTATTAGCATTTTAAAAATGAATAGCAGTTTGTTGTTTTAATTTTAATCTGTTTGTAGGTAAAAGATAAGTTTTGTTAGATAGTGAACTGCTTATAAAAAGTGCACTGCATTTGCAGTATAAAAAACTAACACCACCAAGGAAGAATGTATTATAAAATGAAAACAATGTTACAGTGATCACGTTAATGAGTAATTAACAATTCCAATCAAACCTAAAACACCCCCAAATCATGTGATTACTGGGATCATGTATTTAATATTAACAGATCCCAGTAAGCCTGAGAAAAAAAAAGGGTACAATACATCTTTGACACACAAGTCACTCTATATAAAAAGCCTCACTCAAATCAAATTATGTAATCTCACACCTACACAAGTTAGCATACCCAGAAAAAGAAAATCAGAAATTTTTAGTTTTTCTTGCCCCTCAGATCAGATCAGACATTCTTCTTCTATGTCGAGAAAGCGTAGTTCTCAAGTTTGAATCTGATGCAGTAACCATTTTGGTTCTTGGCATAGAAGCTGTTTTCATATCTGAGCCATTGCATTTTAGGCTCTCTTTAAGTATGGTTTTTGCTTCACCAAATCTTGATTTTTTGTTTGAATCCATTGAAATTGGTTTAATTTGGAAGTCTGAGAAACTCAGGGCCTGAGAACAGGGGAACTGGACTGAACTTCTTATTCCCGACACGAAACTTCTTGCTCGTCTTACATTCTCTTTCTCAGAAACACTTTGCCTTTGTCGACTAGCTACAGTAGACTTCATGAACCTTGGGAAAGAACTGGGTGCTTTTCTTCTAACACCATTGCCGGTAATTGCAGGAGTTTCATCCACAGCTGTATTATCTTCTTTCAGACTTTTTGGTGCTTTTTCCTTCTCTTCAGGAACCTGATAAGTACTCGTTATAAGCTTCTTGTTTTCGCTTAATAGGAATTCGGCCTTCTGTATTTGGTTTCTAATATTCTGGCACTCTTTTTCGGCTTCTCTCATGTCCTCTTCAAGCTCCAAGATCCTTCTTTGCCTTAGCTTGATTATATCCTAAAATTATAAGCACAAATGCAAATTCAAGTTTTGAAAAAAAAAAAAATCTTTTTAAGATTACTGGTATTTCTAAATTAAGTTGTCAAGGAGTGCACACCTCTGGCAACTCTCCATTAATTTCGATAGCTCTAGCTCGATTAGCAAAGCTTAAAGAACAGATTGTTTCTCCAACATCTTCCTGGCTAGGGCTCACATGGACTAGCATTAAAACCTTTGAAGTGGCACCTAAAAAGATTGAAACTTAGGTATGTCAGGAACTTTTTAAGCTATCAGGATAAGCTGCTTAAAGATTACAACTTTTAACAGAAATGGGTCATCATTTTCAATTTTGCAATAGCATTTCAATTTTGAAGCTATTTCAGAGGATGTTAACTGTATTCAGTGGGTCCCAAGCTTCCAACAAATTGTGTTATATTATTTAAGGTAGTTAACTACCATAAAGCAAGAACAAAGTCAATGAGCTACAGTAATTTCACTTTTCCAGTGACCCTTGAGACATAGCAATGCTTCGGAATTACATTTATTAGATTATTACAGCAGTGTCTTACCTAAGGAATCTTTGAGAATCTGAGTTAGCTTGCTATTTCTGCAACCAAAAGTTTGAAACTTTAGCAATTACCATATATGTAAGTATGAAAAGACAAAATCCTAAAATGGTATCTTCACTGCAAGTGAAACTTATATTACAGTCTGTGAATCACAAGCAAAAGTAACTAGGGGCCCACTACCAGCTTGTCCAAGAAAAAAGGAAGAGAGAATAAAAAATGAATTGTAAGAATAAGAACGACTGAGAACTTGCCTGTAAGGCACATGGCCTCTCTTCCTTCTAAGAGCAGCAATGACATCACCTAAAGCCGAAAGAGAGAGATTTATGGCTCTTCCCTCATCGAGTGTCTGTCCGGTGGCCCCTGTTTTCAGCAGTCGTTCGCTGCCTCCGAGATCCACCATCCAAAGTTTGCTTATTTCTGGTTTGGCTTTCAAGTCATCCCCGTGTTGAAAAATGTTGATCCTCATTAAGCTATACATATTAAACTAAACAGATAACGCAATTACCAAACCAGAATAATTAAACTAATAAGTTGAGAACATTAAAAAAGACCTAAAACCCACCAGTGTGATCTGCTTGATGTCTCATTCACATTAGTCCATGAAGTGGATCTAGCTCGTCTCCCCTTAGTATACCACCATTTTGCTTTCGCTAAATCTGGTATCTGGACCTCTGTCAAACCCTCAATTTCGACCGATCCCCTTTGATCTGTTTGGATGTTGAGATTGCTGCAGTGATGTTAGCCATACCAACCAAGCAACAAATTATTAAAAAAAAAAAAAACACTTCTAATAGAACATTCAAGCTCACAATTCATAAATCAAATTAAAAGAATTGATAGTTACCATCTTGATGCTGCTTTTGGAGCCAACAAATCTCTCAGATTTCCCATGTAAACTTCCAACATACTCATGGAAAATGTCATTGAAGATGAATTATACGTAGAAGCTTGACAATAAAGCTCCTCCAGTGCCCGAGGAATGACCCCAGGCTGGTCATTTGTACCATCCTAAAGAAAAATTTAAACCCTCAATCTTAAATGATTCAAAAAGAAGTAGATCAACAACATTAATGCAAGAGTAACAGGGTTACTGACCATAGTAAATGTCTTGCCAGTACCAGTTTGACCATATGCCAATATACATACATTGTACCCATCAAGTGCAGATCTTAGGATTGGTTCGACCTCAACAAAAATATCCTCTGCAATAATTTTCGAACATCAGAAAGACCCAAAACAAATGAAGAGAAGAACCCAAAAGAAAATGTAGCACTTTGTAACTAACCTTGATTGGTTGGTGGATGAAAGACCTTATCAAATCTGAATTCTTTTCTAATTCCAACAGATTTAACCAAAACCGTCTGTAACCCAATTGTCAAAGGTTCATGAATTCTTCTTCTCTCTGTTAGCAGAAATGGACGGACCCGGCAAAATACTCTAATACAGCCTGAAAACATATCAGTAGGCAAAAATACATTCGAAAGGAGAAAAACCATGTTTAAAGCAAACAATAAATAACTACCTTTGATGTCTAATATCTTATTTAATGCTTCTTTACGCTTCTTGCCCAGTGCCCTCTCCTGTTGTCTCAACAGTGCAATTTCTCCTACAAAATCAATTGAAGATAAGAACTAAATCCTTCCTACTTCAATTAATAAAAATTAACTTTTCTCATTAATGAAGACTGAAACTGAATCTGCTAAATAAATATGCAGACAAATTAAGGAAATTTTCAAATTTTACCTTCTAGATTTGATATAGACTGCTCAAGTTCATCCTTGTCGTGTTCAGGAACGACATTAACATCAGTATAAAGTGTAAGTGGAGGTGGTAAAACCAGCAAGTCAGATTCCATTGGCACCCCAACAAGATAATCCAAGTTTGATTCCATTGGAGATGATTTTATTGACTCTTTCTCATTTTCCGAAGGAAATAATGAGATCTGCTTCTCTTCTTCCTCAGTGGAAATGAACATTTCTCAACTAACAAAACTGTAAAAAACAGACCCTTTTACAGAGCAACAATATTCATGAAACAAGTACACTCCTTTTGCTTAGAAAACACCCATAACTATAACTTTCAAACAAAGATATCAAAGAAATAGTTTTTCATTTAAAAATTAGAACAAATCATCTTTCTGAAGAAACTTCAACTTTAGCAGCAAGATTCAAGATTGAAGAAGAATATATGTAGCTGAATGACCTAAAAAACAGCACTTTACACCCAAAAACTATGAAGAAAGAAAGACGGACTTAATTTTCAAAATAACCCAAAAAATAAGGAAAACCCAAAGACTATGAAGAAGAAAAACAAAAAGAAGTCAAAAGCTGAGCAGAAATCAATCAAAAAAACCCTAAAAATATGTGAAACCCAAGAATTTATAGACAATGATTGAACAATATTTGGAGTCTGAATAAGAGGTGAAAGTGGGTAAGGTACAGTTTTTATAATATATTCATTATTCAAGATGAATTGGCGAATGGAAAAAAAGTGAAAATACAGTAGCAGATTTCTTATTTCTTGTCAAAAAAAAAAAAAAACAGTAGCAGAATTTTTAATTCAATGGCTGGGCCAGATGACAGGTCTTGATTCTTCAGATCTGTATATATATAAAAATTGAAGTTGCAAAGTGTTGATTTTTCACGGAGGAGCGCAGTGGAGGTGTGGCCAAGGTGGTAAATCAAAGTGGAAATGTGATACTTTTGAAATTTTTATTTTTTTTCACATTTGAGGAATTTGTGTTTCTGTTGATGTGATTGCTTGCTCAGCCAGCCACAAAACATTTCATAGCCATAATATATATATATATATATATAAGACAAAAAATGGTAAAAACTAATTATTATTTCAAGTGAACACTTGATTTTCTTGTAATAAAATGGCCTAAACATAATGAGTGGATATATTTTGTCAAAATTGTTGTATAATTACATGTGTTTTTCTTTGAGGTAAAATTTTTAAACATTTTCAATTTGGGTTTTTATTTGGAATTTACTAATTTTGGTAATTAAACTTTGTATATAGTAGTATATTTTAACCTATAAAAAACATCTCCTATAAGGTATGAAGAGAAATAAATTTAGAGAAAGGTATTGTAACTAAAAAAATTTAGAATGAAGGACCTCATAGCATCACAAATACACATCTTGAGGATCAAAAAGTATATTTAAAAAAATGAAGGGACATATTAGCATATTATGACAAAACTTATGTATTCCATTGTAATTTGCCCTAATATTTTAGATCAATTATAGTGTTAAAAGTATTTGAATATTTGGAGGGGAAATGCAAAATTGGGAAAGTTGTTGGGCTAGGGTTTGGCCCTTAATAAATAATAAAAATTGGAAGTTGTTAGTTTAAAGTAAAGGGTTTCTTTCTAAATAGATAAGATAACTACTTGTTGGAACTTGGAAGTTGGAATCTTCTTAAAGCAACCCTATCCTACACTTTGGCTTTAATTTTTCACATGATCAATATAATTTTAAAAGAATTAACATTTATTTCTTCAATTAATTTTTAAAATTCAAGTTTATAAAATAAAAATAGTGTATAATGTGAAAAAGTGACAATAAAATAAAACCTTTTTCATTGCATACAACATAAAAGAGTTGAAGATTGTGTAGAATAATAGTTTTAATAAAATGTTTTTAGTGGTTTTGTTTTGTTTTTTTTTTTAAACAAAGATATTGGTATTTTATTGATGGTGACAAGATTACAATAACTTTTGCATGAACCAAGCAAAGATTCACATAAACATCACTACAACTATTAATACAAGACCCAAATTAAAATTCTACTGAATCCACAAAACTCAGCAATAAAAAAAAAAGAGAAAATAAAATGTTTTTAGTGGTTGAAATGGTAAACAAATATATTTGATAACATAACTTTTAAAATGGTTTGCAAAATTTTAAATTTTTTTTAATAACTTTATTTTTATGTTTGTATAATGTTCCATAAAGGCTAATCTTTTAGAGTTTGTAGTTTCCCCTCTCCCCAACTATGTTTTTTTTTTTTTTTTAATATTCGAACATGAGTCCCCAACTTAACAGTGCAATGTGTCTTATCACAGCATTTAACGGTTGTTGATAATTTAAAAAAATATTGTTTTTGTTGATAAACTAATCTAATTATTTTTTATTTTTAAATGTTTTATAAATAATTATTAAATTAATTAAATATTAATCAAACAATTTATTTGACCGAACACATCTAAAACATTTGAGTTCCAATCTCTTCATCGCACCATGATGATGACCATTTTGATAAAGATAAAAATATGCATTTTTTTTTGTGTGTTTAGCAGATTTAGCTGTTAATTATTTATAGTTAAAAGTTAAGTGTTAATCTTGCGTAAAACAATACATAAATAGTTAAAATTTATTTCAAAAAGTACTTTACTGAACGTTAAAAAAATAATAATTTTTACCATTTTTATCTGTCAAAACGTTAAAAATTATTGTGGACATGTCTTTCGAATGATAACTATAAAAATAACATAATATACATTATTTTTATGGATGCAAAATAACTTTAAAGTCTTAAGTTTGTGTGTGTTTATGTAATTTCCATTATAACAAATTTGAATTTGATGTATTGCAAGAAGGTGGAAAAGGATTAGTGTGCACATCTCAAATTGTAGAGACACATAGCACTAACAATTAGAAAAAAAATTCCTTTGTAAAATAAGTCAACGACCAAATAAACCATTCTTTAAATAAGTGCTTGAATATGTAGAATTTTTTTTTTTTAACGTAGCTTGAATATTTAGAAATTGTTGTAGTCTATTCACCAATTAGTCAATACCATTATTATGGAGCGTTGCATTATGTTTTTTAGGTTGAAGTTCTCATACCAACTCTTTGAATTTTAGTGTGTTTAGATGGACTAATTTCAATTAGGAACTCCCTATTGTGTTATATTCTCCTTTAAGTGAATTTTTGTTTTCAAATCCGAATAAGTTAGAGCACCTGAAAATTGGAAGGGTATATTTATATATGTGTAAATAAAATTAGAATTTTGGTTTGGCCTGTCCTAATAAAAAAAACCATACCATAATTATTAGTAGATTGCACGGGGGATTAGCTTTGCCATTAGCATCATCATATTCAAGCAATGCACTCTCTAACTCTTTTTTAATTCTCAGGTTTATTTTATTATAGCAAGTTGATATGGCAAATCAAAACCAACAAGAACAGGGAAATCCGAAGCACACATGAAGCTGTTTTTTTTGCAGCATAAAAAAACAGGAATGGGGTCTGGATTCTGATGGTGCTCTCATTACTTAGCTACTGCTTTTTGACTGCTTCCACGTCCATTTCCCATTTTTACTTTCCATCTCCAACCCATAAATGTTTCCCTTTTTCTATAAGTTTTTTTGAGGAGGAA
>CATIWJ010413510.1:0-23423 GCA_949640765.1 Croton laevigatus
TTCTATTTTGAGAAACATAAAAATTGGAAACTGTATGTAAAAATAAAATAAAAATTTGAAATATTATATTACACATTAAATAATTTTAACAAGTAACGTAAAATATTCAGAAGACATGACAAAATTAAATCTGTTTATTGAATTTATGATTAATAAACTTTAATTAACATTATTGTATTTATGTATTTTAAATTAAAAAATGATAATTGTGTATTTTATTTATTTTTAATTTCATTTAATTTATCTTCAAAATTAGCTTTAGAAAAACTATGGAAACTCAACTTAAATTTTACTTTTATTTGAACTGTATGAATTAATTTAAATCACAAAATAAATGTTGTGAATTTTGAATACTTATTACTTAATTTATGCACTTTTCCAGCGTAGTTTAAACTTTCAAAAAAAAAAAAAAAAAATCTATAGAACACAATTGGATAGAAGTTATACAGAATTATTTTTATATGAATTCTTCTTTCAAGAGAATAACCAATATTGCTTCACTTAAAGGAAAAATAATCCAACAAACAATCTTGGTTAACTCCTAACAATTGACATGATTATAATGGATCTTGGTTAACTCCTAACAATAATGGGAGGTTGTAGTAAGACAATGAGCTCCTACATTTTCATGTTGCTTAATCAATTTTATTGGCATAGTTATGGTTCAATTACTGTTGAAATTGAAAATTTTCATGAATAAATTGAACCACCACATTGAAGGTTTGGTCCAATTTTGCAGTGGATCGATTTGAACTAGCATTTGGCCTGTATATTTGCAAGTTTTATTTGAAAAATTAAAATAAGAGCATCTATTTATATAAAAATCTAGATGGATTGAGGTTGTGGATTATTCGTAAATTTTTTATTTTAGTGAGAGGTGTGGCTTAGATTATGAGTGTTCAGGGCAGGAGGCAGGTTTCGGGAATTCATGGCAGGAGGACACGTCTCTATCCCTCATAGTGTTAGGGGTAAATCGGTGTTAAAAAAAATTCGAACTATCTGAGTCGGGTATTTACTTGTGCAGTTTAAATTTTCATTCTATTACCGGCCTGAATATACATTCACCGTGCAACGCGCGGGTATAATACTAGTTCCCCTAAAATAAGGATATTCAAATTTGTGAGTATTCGGGTGCGGTAATTCGGTACTTCCATTCGCTAAAAATCATAAATATTTCAGTTATTTTTGGTCGAATTGATAAAATTACCCGAGTTATCCAAATTTTTTATATTAAAATAGCTATTACATAATAAAAAAAAAGTAAAACTTAGAATATATTTTAGCCAATTTGGCCAACAATTCTACCAATTCGTATAATTTGGCAAAAAAAAAAAATTCCAGATAACCTAATACAGATAAATTTCCTCTTCACTTCAATTGGCTTAACTCATTAAAAAATTAAATTAAATTGGCTGAATGTTCATAACTAATTCAGTCAAATATCCGGAATTATCATTTTGGCCAAGAATGTACGAAAATGAGGATATCATACCTGTATTTCTGCAAATTGACCGAACTTTAAATATTTTAATCTAAATATAAATAAATATTTTTTATTTTGGTACTTCACCTAAAAATAGTTTTATGAGAATTTAACGGAAATACTCTTAAGTTTTATTAGAATGTAACTGCAACCCAAAGGTGGTGGCCTAGTGATGAGGTAATGTCACCAAAGACCAGAGGTCCCAAGTTCAAACCCTCTCTTGGGGGTAACTAAAGAAAGGGGAAAAAAAAAATTAGAATGTAACTGCAACAACTTTTCTAGTTGATGTTTTGAAGCCAAATTTGCGAGAGCAAGATAGCATATGCAACCAACAGTCATTTTTTTTTAACCAAGATAGCATCACCAGCTGTAAACTTCGTGTTGACTGCTTTTGTCTTTTATCTTTTTTATTTTTTTAATAAAAATTTAAAATATGTTTGAATAGGTTAATCATAAGAGGATCTGTATAGCCGATCCTAACATATTTGGAACTAAGGCTTCTTCTTGTTGTAACCAATTATTAATGATTCTTTTAATAACATGACATCTTATTTGTGCATGATGGCAGTTAAATAAAACATATTGTAGGCAATGTAAATAAGATAAAAAAAATTAAACATTTGGCGTAATCAATTTAATAGAAAAGGATTAAAAAATAAATTATATACATAAAATGACAAAATTATATAAGTCACAAATTACTTGGAGGAGACAACATCTGACGCAAAGGAAAGTTCAATGAGAAAGCAATCATGACCTAAATCTACTAGAACTTTTTTAATCCCAGTTTACAGATACAACCATACAAATATTAAGTTGTTCTTACGTAATAAGGCAAGATGCTATAGAACATTTGAGATCAACTTCACAAAATTTTCTCGTCCTTGAGCATTGATAACAAATTAAAAATCTCCATTGATATAAACTTCTCAAAAACCTTCCTGTCAAAAAAAAATTCTCAAAAACCTACATGGAGTACATTCAATCAACCATAAATAAATATATAAAACAGTAAAAAATCTAATGAAATAGATAAATGTGCTTAGCAAAGACGGTTTCGTAAATTCTCTCTGCTCCAGCTTTAATATATATATTGATTTCACTCTAAACTTTGTACGAAGTTATAATTTCACACTAAAATGAACTTTAAAGCAATATACCATGTATTTTGAGAGAAAGTTTCAATAGCACCATCGAATCAAATTTTTATCCAAAATTGAATAAATTTAAAAGTGTATGGACATAACACAAAACTATTGTACATTTTTTATCAATCAACATCCAATTCAAGTTTTTTATGTCAAAAATCAAACCGCACATTTTCCTTGTCAATAATGTTTGAGGGAATTTTGCCACATCCATCCAAAGATTGGTTATCCTAAAGACTAAACACACACTTACAAGTTGCAAACCAATCTTCATCGATTCTATCAAGGGTAATTTGCGCTTCCTACTAAGCCGCTTTGTCTTCCATTGATTCTGACATTCGTGACCAACTTTGTCGATCATGTCCAAAGTCCATTCACAATTATATAATAGTCTCTCTTTGGATGATAATGGTGCAACTTTTATCGTAAATCAAATCCATAATTTGAAGTCGGATTAAAGCGTACTCATAGCAACAGTTGGGGTACTCACACACCTATCACGCTCACTTAGAAGCAAATACAACTGTTAGCCTACTTAGCCAAAGTTAGTTAAAAAAGATGAAATGTGACATTTAGCTGTTATTTCAAGCTCATTTTGTTATAATTAAGTTATAAAAAGTGATGTCTGTTTCTTTATAGTTTTATAAAAGGCCGGAAATCAGAAGTCACGTATAATAAATTAATTTAATACTTAATTACTATACCCATTTTAATTTCATCTAGCAAATACCATCTTCCAAATAAATTTTCATGAGTTCTCAAAAAAAAAAAAAATCATGAGTTGAATATCTGCAAACAAACTTTCGCCCCAAGATTAAGGGTGAGCAAAAAAACTGTTAAAACCGAATCGCCTGATAGACCAGACTAAACCAATTCGAAAGTTCAATTAATCTATAGTTTGGTTCGATCAGCGGCTTCAACAAGCAAAAATTGAATGCATTTCAGTCGAAGGTCGGTTTTTTGGTTTTAAAAAACGAACAGATTGAAAACCGAAAATCATCTATATTATGCCTTTTTATCCAAACAATACAATATAAAAGCCTAAACTAAAACTAAAAACCTAAAATCTTATTCTGAATATGCTTCTTCTGTGCTGCTCTTTTCATCCCTTCTCTCCAATTCTCATCTCAAGATCTACTTTGCATTCAAGACAAACCACCTTTCCCTCTCCTCTCATTTCCTTGTCGGTGTCACTTCTCTAAGGCCTAAGCCATCAACTTCTGACACGCTTCTGCCAATGCTTTCACAAAACTCCATGATCTATCTTCTAGTGACCACTGATGGAGCTTCTCTAAGATCCTTATCCACCTCTTCGTTTCCTCCCCCTTCACGATTTGCCTCCTCCTTTCCACTTCTTTCTCATGTACTACTCCCCAAATGAGTCATCTTTTCTGAGAAAAACACCGTATCTATATGTCAAGCATGATATGCTCCAACTTATAATCACTGTGGATTTTGGATTTTGGATTTTGTATGTAACATATAGTTTGTAGTATGTACTAATGTTTAATTGATGTAATATGTATTTTGGGTTTAAAATTCATAGGTAAATTGATTGTTACAGTGGAATAATTTTTAGGTTTGGTTTTTTTTTTTCACCAAAAGATTGGTAATTGATTGTATGTAATGTGTTTTTCGGCTTTGTATATAATTTATATTTTGCATCTGTTTGCTTTGTTTAGATCTAGACAGGGTGAAATTAGAAATTTATATTTGGAGAGACTGAGACTAATTTTGATTGTCTAACATAGTGGGAATCTTATTCCAAATATGATAAAATTATGTTGGAATTAAAATTTATAATTATTTTTAATTTTTAAAATTGAAAACAAAAGGAAAATAAAGGTAAATTATTTTTTTAATTATTAAAAAAGGAAAGGAAAAAAAAATTAATATGTAGAATTAAGCAATCTTGGATATAAAGGTAAATTGCGCTTTTTTTTTTCAATTAGAAAAAAAAAAAGGAAAGTGCAAGGTTAGGTGAAGAATGCAAGTCTTGAGAATGAAACTTATGATCTCCGATAATTTACCTCCAGCCTCAGCCACTGCCACCACATCAATGTTCTACCTTTGACTACATTTTATCCTATAAATATTTATTTACAAACCACCTCCAGTTCCGCCCTTGGATCTAGCTAAAATTTGACATAATATTAGTTTGGTTTTGAGTAAGTTTATAATTGTTCGGTTTTAAATCGAACCAATACAGACTGAATAGAAAATAATCGGTTTGTTTGTTTTTTCTGGTTTTTAATAGTATCGGTTTGATTTTCGGTTCATCATTTAACTTTTCAAGTTTTGATGATTTTGACCAAGTTGGTTCGGTCCACCCCAAGAATTATAAATTAGGCATAAAGGAATCCAAACCATAATCGGCTTGTCATAGGCACTGCTAGACTACTTGCCCGTGAAGCTGCCAAAGGAACTTTAACCAACCAAATCCACATTTTTATCTTGACTCAACTATAATCACTCACCTCATTTTTTTTTTTTTTTCAGCCTTTATATACTTCGAACAACCTTAGATTTTATAGACTTCATTCTAAATGGTTACAATTACAAATGTTTGCTTTATAGACTTATTTTTGTCCAATATGCCCAATTAGTTCTTTGTTAATATAAAATGACACTAGTTGATGAAGCTATATGCATCTATGTGACCAAATATCGCAAAATTAAATACCATCTAATTCCCTAAAAATATTTATAATATATGTTATAAAATCTTTTGATTAGGTGAATTACAATACACACAGGAAGCTACAATACAAAGCTCTCTAAGAGCATCAGATTTACTACTTAAATAGAAAATAGAGTTGGAGATGATTTTTTATTTACATCTTTTATTACAATTCAGTAAATTACAATATACACAGGGAAGCTATAATACAAGACTCTCTAAGAGCATGAGATTTACAATTTAAATAGAAAATAGAGTTGGAAATGATTTTTTATTCACATCTTCTATTTTTCTAATGTGTCACTTCTATTAGAGCATTTCCAAAATTCATAATTGAATTGGAGATGCTCTTAGACAGTATGAATCTTTTTGTTTTATTTTATGCGTGCTCTTTTTTTTTTTCCTTTTTACGCATTCTCTCTCGGAAAGTACGTTTTCTCTCGGAAAGTACAAATGGTTGAACTGATTTTCTTTTTTAATCAATTCATGACTTTGAATTTTGTTTTTAAAATACGATATTGAAAATTGGTGTTAAATTTACTGTTGCTTTTGTCTTTCAAAGAAAGAAGTTCATCGATTTTGCGTATTTGTTACTGATTTTCTTTTAATCAATTCATGAGTTTGATAATTATTGATATTGTTTTATCATATCTAACAATTCAATTTCTTTTCTTTTTAATTCTTGCACCAGAGTGTAAGATATAATAATTTATTTATTCGGTTGATATTGCTTGGCTTTTTTTTTTTAAAGAATATTGTTTTGTATTTAGATTTAATTTTTATTTAGCTTTAATTCCATTGTTCTTTCATAAGTTTAATTAATTAAAAAATCATAAAAAATATGACATAGGTTTAGTATAAACTATATATATTTGAGAGTTATTTCACATTCGATCCTCTATCTATAAATTTGAGTACTATTATATGTCAACTTCAATCCATAGCAGGATTGAAGGTACTCTAATTAAGAATTGAATTCATAGTCAAAATCATTAGAGTAGGATTATGAATTAATGAGGATATGATATGAATAGATTATTTATTAATGGGGATATGATATATTTCATATTAGGATTTTTGTACATAATAATAACTCATGATCATTGTGTAATTTTATATATAAAAAATTCACTGTATAATTTAGTATTGGAATATAAAAATACAGTCTCTAATATTTAATTTCGCACTCTTATTTTGTTTGCGTTTAAATTGCATTGTTATGTCAATAAAAAAAAATGATGTCTTAGGGTCAAATTGGAAGATCCTAGACATAGCTGTGATTGACCTTGGTATGATGCTGTCTGGATGATCCTAGATGGCCGACCTATGGGTCTTGGCTGACCTTTGGGTTTTGGCCGACCTGGGTGACATCTGGGTCTTGGCCGACCTCTAGGTTTTAGATGATCCTACAAACAAGACATGAGAAGAGCCTAGGGTGATGCCTGTGGCATACACTCCGATGCTTAAGTTAGTAAGGGGATAATCTCATATATTCAGAGTAGAGAGAGTGTAGAGAGAGAAGTTACTCGTGTCTCCTCCTCCCTCTCTATGGAGAAGAGTTGGGGTATTTATATGGGTTAACGGTGCTGACTCATGGGTGACATCACCACATGTCGATGACGTCATGGGTGATATCATCACATGTCCCCCCCTCAAGCCTCTTAGTCAAAGACTGATGGTTTCTGTTCTGGTTGATCCGGGTGCTCATTCTCCAGCGCTATGACTCGACCTGGAGATCTTGTCCCCTTTGGTGATGATGTCCCCTTTGGGGGTGTTGCCACTTAGGAGATGAAATCCCGTTTGGGGATGCTTTCACTTTGGATATGATGTCCCATTTGGAGATGATGTCAATGCTTTCCCTTTTGGGAGATGATGCCGATGTCCCTTTTGGGGATGATATCGATGTTCTCCCCTTTGGGGATGATGTCGATGTCCCATTTGGGCATGATGCCGATGTCCTATTTGGGGATGATGTCGATGTTCTCCCATTTGGGGATGATGTCGATGTCCCTTTTGGGTATGATGCCGATGTCCCCTTTGGGAATGATGTCAATGTTCTCCCCTTTAGGGATGATGTCGATGTTCTCCTCTTTGGGTATGATGTCGATGTCCCATTTAGGGATGATGTCAATGTCCACTTTGGGGATGATGTCGATGTCCCCTTTGGGGATAATGTCGATGTCTTCTTTTTTGCGGGATGATGCCGATGTTATCCCTTTTGGGGAGCTTCTTTTGTGGAGGGGTCATGCCCAACCACTTTTTAGAGCTTTTAGGCATCAACCATATGTATAGGAGATTAAAATAATTGTGAGGCCGATGCTCCATCATTTTGCTCGACATATTAATGATACCTTTATAAAGATAATTTCTGCAACATGCCTTAGCATCTCACAATAAAAGTTAATTACAAATTATAATGAGATATACTACGTAGTAAATTTTTAAACTTATCAAAATCTCATAAGTGAGGTAGGATCTTCCCTTTTATGTCTTCTAGACGATAATTTCTCAAAAGGATCCCTATGTCAAAATGTTAGGATGCCAGTAGGAAAGACTCAATTCTCAAAAGGTGTGTTCCACGCTCACCGCTCCAAATGATGTCTCAGGGTCAAATTGGAAGACCCTAGACAGAGCTGTGATTGACCTTGGTATGATGCTGTCTGGATGATCCTAGATGGCCGACCTCTAGGTTTTGGCCGACCTGGACAACCTCTGGGACCTGGCCGACATCTGGGTTTTGGCCGACCTCTGAGTCTTGGCTGATCTCTGGGTCTTGGCTGATCTCTGAGTCTTGGCCAACCTCTGGGCCTTGGATGATCCTGCAAACAAGACATGATAAGAGCCTAGGGTGATACCTGTGACATACACTCCGATGCTTAAGTTAGTAAGGGGATCGTCTCATATATTCAGAGTAGAGAAAGTGTAGAGAGAGAAGTTACCCGTGTCTCCTCCCCTTTCTCCATGGAGAAGAGTTGGGGTATTTATAGGGGTTAATGGTGCTAACTCATGGGTGACATCACCACATTTTGGTGACGTCATAGGTGATATCATCAATAAATAAAAAATCAACTCAACTTGAACACTAATGGTTAAAAAGAAAAAGTAAAATTGGCCACCACCAAATGAAAGGATCTCTAAATAGGAATATGTTTGCCCAGCCTAGTAGAATTTATAGTCCAAATCATTAAGTAGGATTAGGTGGTTTTTTTTTTTCTCTTTTTCTTTTAACATAGGTTAAACAATTTCCATTGACAATTAAATAATATTACCTCTGTATTTTTTGATTCTTTACATTTGAAACAGCATGATTAGATTCAAGTTTGATATTGATAGGTTGATGGGTTGTGTTATGTAGATTAAAGTATGTTTAGGTTAGTTATAAAATATGACTACTGTAGTTTAATTATATAAATAATATTTTAATCTAACTAATCCAACCCATCAAACTATCAACACCAAACTTGAATCTAATCATGCTGTTTGAAATGTAAAGAATAAAAAAAATATAGAGGTAGTACAATGTAAAAATAGTTCTTGAGCATGTAAATTCAATGCAAAGGTTACATCTGATGCTCTTTTAGCTAATTTATGTGCTATAACATTACAAGCTCTATGAATAAAATTACAAGAAATATTAGAACTAAGATTCATCAATCTTCTGATGTCCATTACCATATCTATGGCCTGGTGTTGGATTTTATACATTCTAGAAATTATTGTCGCAACCATCTTCGAGTCCTGCCTCTCCTTTATCAGGTCCAATGCTTTTCGGACTGCTATTGCCTCCAGCAATAAAGGATATAGAGTAAAGGGATATTGATGAACTCTCCAGTCCTTAATATTCCACTTATTGTCTCTTGCAACAATGCTAATGCTACTCAGGTTTTGCTTAGCATCACTAGCTGCATTCACATTAATTTTTAGTACTCCTACTTCCGGAGGAGTCCAACACCTGCCCATATGGTTTCTAATGTTTAATTTTTTATTCTTAGCATGGTTGTGTTACATTGAATTATTATCAGGACGGACAGAACTTTATTTTTGCTTAGTTTCTAATGTTTAATTGTATAACATTAGTTTTTAATGTTTAGTTTCATTGATTTTATGTATTCAATCCCCACAGTTTTTATAACATTAGTTTTTAATGTTTAGTTTCGTTGATTTTCTATATTCAATCCCCACAATAGAATCAATAGATAATTCAAATTGAGTTATCTTTAACTTTTAAAAATTATTAGTGCTATTAATTTTGTTCACAACCTAATATATATATGAAGCTGATATTTATATGTAATAAACGTTTCTATTTCTATTCATCTTATAAAATCAATCAAATAAATGCAAATTTGCTAACACTTCAATTTCAATAAACATCCGAGAAGACTGTCACACGAACATACATAACATTAAAAAAGTAAGGTAAAATAATAAAAAGTCAAATTAGGACTTGTATCTCCAAAGCAAACAAAGCATTTACTAATTTTCCATGTATACCCTCTACTGCGTTCTTTCCTTTTTCAGATCATACACCAACCCAAGTTGACGGTGGCCCACAATGGTCATATCGGTCAAAACATACGTGGGCCATATTTCAAAACAGTCCACGGAATAATATCTTAGATCGCAGTTGTCGACACATATTGGAATCATCTCGGTTCTCAAATAGATTGACTCTGGTTTTCTATGAACGGTCAGGATCACAGATCAGTTTTGACGCATTGCACTGTATATCATAAGGACCGTAACAATCCAGTCTATGAAGTTCCATGAGGCGCTCTTACACAGGATAATACCTTCTGATGCGCACCATACCAAGGACCTAATCGTACATTGCTCATATGATCCTCCGTTTCTAAGCTAACTAAAACTTTCCCTCTCGTTCTTCACATGCCGAGAGGAAGATATACAGTGACAGCAAATCCTATATAGCCGACGCCGGTTTCCAACCTTGCCGGTGCTGCCATTACGTGAACTCTCCTTTTCTTCTGGTTCTAGCGGAAATGAGGCTAGTTTTAGCCCTTTTATTCGTTTCTGCTCTCTATTTCTCTGTTGTGGTTGCCGAGCTAGACTCGGTGATGGAGATGAATGCAACAACCGAGTTGAACGCCACGAATTCGAGATCCAGGGAGGACAGTTTTGCTGATATGATTGATCGGGCTTTGGAGAAGGAGTTCAACGAGACCGACCAGAATGAATGTCTGTACTAGATCTGAGCTCTATTTCTTTTTGTTTTAATTTGCATGTGCATTTTGATTTAGGTTATCGGGTTACGTTTCCTGTTATCGCTGGGAGTCGAATTTTCCAGTTTGTGGATCAGTTTATGATTGCTCAATTTTCCAGAAATTTAAAAGCGGTTAATTGAATTTCCTGTTAATTTTAGCTCATATTAAAGAAAATTTCAGTTTCTAGTCATTTCCACATTTTTATTTTGAAATACTTAATTTGCATTTTTAGACATTTATAGATGATATCTTTTTTCTTCTCCCCTTTATTAATGTCTAATATGAATGCAAAGCTAATTTGCGGTTAAGGACTCTGATTAATTAAATGTATGGGAGGGATTTTGCATCTTTTTCTCTTTAGCAATAGTTTATTGAAGGTTTGAGTGCAAAATGCACATGAGGATCGTTTATTTGCATTTCTCTTGCAGCCACTGATCCCGGTAGCTTCAACAACAGTGTTGCTGGACAGCAGGTTCGTAATTCCTCCCCAAATTAGTTTCTTATGTTCCGTTCGCTATTTGAAACCTATGCCTAGTTTGTCTTTACTTTTAGATGGGCTGCAAACTTGAGAAGGGTTCTGCCTTCTTCCCATTGTTTTTCCCACTGTCTATTTTGTTATATACTGGTTAATTAATCAGAATGAGGAATGTTCAGATGAGAGCTCAGATGAATTTATGCACGAAGTGGAAATTTGAGGTGTAACATCTGAGATGTTTGTTTCTATTGTCACGATAACAGTGAGCAATATTGTAGAACAGTGAACTCAAGGCATTAATTAATAGGTTAATAAAACCATCATAGAATGTACTTTGATTGCTGCAACAGGTTGTTTTGACTTTTAGCAGTGTGAACTTGGACTAAAGTACAAGTCAAGATGCCGTTGGCTCATTAGAAGGGTTTAGCAAGGTTGCAAGTTTTAATTGAAGATTTTTTGGATTTCCTGTTGTTGCCAAATTTAATCACTGTAAATGTAAAGCATAAAGTGTAGAAGGAAACGAATTTTGAAATGCCTTTCCTTACTACATTTTTTGCAGTAATGCAACCCTGGAAAAGTGGTTTTCTTTCTATTATAGATAATTCTGGGGACAGAAAATGTTTCATCCACACTGTTTTCAGTAGGAAAGCTGTGTAATTCAGCCACCTAGGGTAAAATAAAATTCTATGACAGTACTCATTGCTGGCTATGTGCTAGTTTTAAATTGTTGATGGATATGTCGGTTAATGAAACTTTCTGTTATTTAATTTTATTTATTGGTTGAAAAGAATTATGGTCATAGTTCATAGCAGATTCTAACAACATTCTTTTTACCAGGCAGTTTTGGAAACTGTTGCTAGAGTTAAATCCAAGAAAAATGAAACCAAGGAGGAAAAGTACGTGATTATTTATCGAAGAAATTTGAGATTGTTATTCTTTTGAACATTTTTCCAGAATTCTCATCTTTAATATCAATAACTCAATTTTAAGAGCTGTGACCAATTGTGAACCATTTAGGTCTTTTCAGTTTCATGATGTTTTCAATTTGGACAATGAGAATCGAGCAGAGGATACACCAACATTGATTGATAGAAAGGTATGTTACCCATCTCAGAAACTGGTGTTATACTCTCGTGTGTATTGCTGCATTTCATTTTGATAACTGTGTTTGACAATAGTTACTATGCTGGTGGAAAAAATTATTACCTTGAAAATTATATCTGCAGGACAATGTTTTTATCATATCAAACCCAAAATCCAAATATCCTGTGTTGCAACTAGATCTAAGGTTGGCTCTATATATTCCTTTTCTTATAATTCCATCAGACACCAACTGGATAAATCTTCTAATGGATCTTACCTTTCTGAATTTCATAATTGCAGATTAATATCAGACCTAGTGGTTGTCATTGTGTCTGCAACTTGTGGTGGGATTGCATTTGCTTGTGCTGGACAACCGGTTAGCTTATTTCCCCTTTGGTTGCTTATGATGAACTACTGTATTATGTTTTGAAGTTCTTTCATCCATCTTGAATTTTGCAGGTTATTACTGGTTATCTGTTAGCAGGATCCATTATTGGACCAGGGGGCCTGAGCTTTGTCAGCGAAATGGTGCAAGTATGTTCTTTTCATTTCTTGTATGTAATGATCAAATGATAAGAATTTACTGAAATTTTGATTAGATGTTTATAGGTGTTCATGTTTGTGTTCTTGCAAGTATGTAGTTTCCCTTTCCTATGATCATCAAATGATTAGCATTTACTGAAAGTTTGATATTTGTACGTGTTTGTATTTGTGTTTGTGTTCTTTTTTTTTTGGCTTCTAGTATTTATATTTTTATTTTTGGTAATGTTGGTTAAAATGTGATTCTCCAAGGTTCCTCATTGTTGGGTTGTTTTTTTATTTTAGTGGGTCACAAACCAATTTATATGTGAAATTTGTGAAGAGAGATGCGTGTAGTTCTTGCTTGCCAATATTGGCCTTTGGTTAGTTTATTTTCAAGGAGTAGTTTATGATGATACTGGTACTAACCCTGGGAGGGCGTGGTTTTCCCAGGGGTTTTTCAGATTATTGATGTTTACTACATACTTTTCTGATATGAACTTGAAATTTAGGTTGAAACGGTGGCTCAGTTTGGCGTGATTTTTCTTCTATTTGCATTGGGCTTGGAGTTCTCTGCAACTAAGGTATCTTGTGTTTTCCATCCTACACTAACTCATCTAATTGATCTTTCCTATAAGATTTAAGCTGTGTATTTTACATTAAAAAATGCAGCTTCGTGTTGTTCGGGCTGTTGCTGTTCTAGGAGGTCTTCTTCAGATTTTCCTATTTATGTGCTTATGTGGAATAACAGTCTCGGTATGTTATCATATACCTGTGTATTATATAATGAAATCGTTTTTTGTCTTTTTCTTGCTCATTTACTTTGGGAATTCGAAGAATCAGTTAATGGAAGTCATGGAATGGTGCAATGCCTGATTTGTACTTACCCAAGCAATATTTGCCACAAGTATAGATTAATGTGTCTTACAATTTCTATCCACTATTGTGCGTGATATGGTACATGTGCATGATGCATGTATATGTGAACATACATGTTTAAATCCAGGTTTTTGATTGACATGTATGTGTTCGCCTGTGTGGCATGGAATCAAATTTACACTTTAGATTATCTCCAAGGGACAATGCTTAGGTATTCTCTGTTGATATGGTTGAATCTCCCATTGTTTTTGGTCGTAAATGCTGACCGGTCCTTTTGGATTATTGTTAATGAATTTTAGCTGAAGAAATGGCTGGATTGATTATTTTCTTCTTTCTTCTCTTAAATTAATCACCTTCAGCTTTTTGATGCATCTATTGCATGCTTTTGCAGTTATGTGGTGGGCAGTCTTCAGAGGGCATATTTGTTGGTGCTTTCCTATCGATGTCATCTACTGCAGTGGTAAAGCTCAAATCAACTTCTAAATGATACTTCTTTTGGTGTTCTATGTTCTGTGGGTAAAACAAATTGATTTGGCTAGTTTCTAGTTTTTTATAATTGTTGTTTTTAGATTGTTCCTTATATTAGATCTTCTGTAATTCTCTTTTTGTTTTTGCATTTTACTATCTGTATCTTAATTATATAATATCATTATCCCATGCATTATGATCATGTTCTATTCTGTATGCATAACTCTGCTTCAAAATAATCATTCTTAAGGGATGAAAGACTTCTTTTAGCATTTTGTTTCTGGAGACTGTAGACCTCTAGGATCAATGTATCCACACTAAGAATAATTCCTTTTTCTGAACCGGGTTCTTATTTTGACATGTTTTAAAGTGAATTCTGAAATAATGGAAATTAAAAATAAATGCCTCTGTGCTGACTTAGGTATTTCTTGAACTTAGTCTAGGCAGCTCAGTTGTTTTCTTTTCCCTAGCAATTCAGTATCACTTCTGTAATTCTTATATTTGAAATCCATACATTCGAAATCCATACATTCGTTTGCTTACGCGCTACTTGTCCTTGCATGGTCACAGGTTTTGAAATTTTTGATGGAGAAGAATAGTATTAATTCCCTCCATGGTCAAGTTACTATTGGTACACTTATCCTGCAGGTATTGATTTACTCATCCATCTAATCTGTGCTAAAGGATATTACAATACTGCTATTGTCATCTTTGAATAATTAAAAAGAATGAGAAGAGAAACATCGTCAGCTTTGGTTACTTTTGATGATGATTAATTGTTTTATCTTTGCGATTAAAGTTTTGAGCTCTTTGCTTGTCAGGATTGTGCAGTTGGTCTGCTTTTTGCTTTGCTTCCCGTTCTTGGTGGCACTTCTGGTGTTCTTCAAGGAGTAATATCCATGACTAAATCGTAAGTGCTTCAACAACTTAAATCTATGCCTTTGGCCACTTTCACTAGATAAATATGATGGCTTTCTTGCATTGGTTTCTCTATATATTCTGTGAGACTGGGTATAGACCATAAACAAAGAGATTCAATTCAATGTTTGCAAAACTGATATGCACTATCAAATATCAATGACAGATTTACATGGATTGAATGACTTGAGAAATGAGCATTTAGCAGTGCTGGTGTGTGTTTGCTGGAAGTTTGCACTTGTCTGGTGTAATTGGTGGCTATGCTGCTCGCATCTAAACAATAATTTAATTCGTTGTTTGTTTACAATTGCATTTTGGTCTTTATACTACCATGCATATCAAGTAACTCATTCATCCTATTCACTTCAGCTTTATTATTATTTTTTTTTTTTTCAGTTTGGTACTGCTCCTAGCATTTCTGGCTTTCTTGACAATATTGTCTCGCACTTGTGTCCCATGGTTCTTGAAGCTCATGATAAGCCTTTCTTCACAGGTAAATCTATGGTATTTGCTATTATGTTATACTTTATGGTGATGAATTTCTGAAAGGAATTTTATTTTACAGACCAACGAGCTTTATCAATTGGCATCAGTAGCATTTTGCTTACTAGTTGCTTGGGTTAGTCTCATTTTCCTATTCCTCTTTTGTTGTTGTGAATGCACTTTTAAGTTGGCAAATTTTATGCCTAAAAGAATTGGATTGGTTTGTTCAGGTTCAACTTTCATGTTCTGTTAATTGGACTTTTTTTAATGAAATGAGTTGAAAGATAATATTTTCTAGTTGTCAGATTGTCAATGTTGTATGTCTTGTATGCTCATGCTCCTGCTCCTGCATGCTTTCGCTAGATATGCACATGATAGCTTTATTTTGTATTGCAGTGTAGTGATAAGCTGGGTTTGAGCCTTGAACTGGGATCTTTTGCTGCTGGCGTTATGATATCTACAACTGATCTTGCTCAACATACTCTTGAACAAGTATTCCTTTATTGTTTTCAGTTGCTACTCTCTCTCTCTCCACAGGCGCGCGCGCACACACACACACACATATATAGTGGCCTTTCCAGCATGGCTTTCATGGAAATTTGATTATTGGAAAGTTTACAAAAGGTCTTCTAGATGTTTGGTCTAATATATTAAGTTTGTACCTTGCGTTCCCTTTTTCAAATCAACTTTTGGGTCCTTGAGTTTTGTAAAACTGACATGTTGGTCCTATATGAGCTGAAGTATGTCCAAAATGGTGTATTCTCTTGCTCAAGAACTTATCATTTTTGTCTTTATTGGCTTTTATTAAAAAATAAAAAATGTTAAATTTTGAGAAAGGATAAAAATGCGCAGAAAGAAAAGGCCAAACTTTAGGTTGTCTGTAGTTTCCCTAAAATATTGATTATCTGTAATGTCAACCATTTACAGAAGTAGAACATCTGTTGCCTCCTTGTTGCTATCTTATTCTTTTTCTTACTAGAAGTGCTGGCCTTCCTAAGTTGTCTTGCATGTTATCTCTAATTTTGGTGTTAATTTCTCTTAGGTTGAACCCATTCGCAACTTCTTTGCGGCTCTCTTTCTTGCCAGCATTGGAATGCTAATACATGTTCATTTCCTCTGGAATCACGTTGATATTTTACTGGCAGCTGTATTATTGGTGATTATCATAAAAACTATAGTGGTTGCAGCTGTTGTCAAAGGGTTTCGATACAGCAATAAGACTTCGCTTCTTGTAAGATTAATTGAACCTCTGGTCTGCTTTTGCATTCATTTTGTTTAGTTTTACATCCATTAAGAGAAGGCCTTGGGTTTGTTCTTGTGAAGGTTGGAATGTCTTTGGCTCAAATTGGCGAATTTGCATTTGTTCTCCTAAGCCGCGCTTCTAATCTTCATCTAGTTGAGGTTAGTACTTGAATTATGGGTATTTTTTCAATGTATAATTCTGCATCAACCTTGAGCTAATAGCCAATCCTCTCATGATAGTTTAGTGTTGCACAAACAAATTCCATTTTGCTCAACTGCTTGTGATCTTATGTATAGTTAGGTGCTTGCTGGCATTAGAATATCAACTCCATTTCCTAGTAATTGTGATTCCCATCTCTCTCCTTCTATCAAATTTACTAAATTTGCTTGCTTTTAAATTTGAATAATTACTTTCTGTTTTTTGAGGCACTTGCTTTATGATATCTTTATTGACAATGGCATGAGAACATTGGCATTTGTCAATTTCCATATTAGGCATGTACCAGAGAGAGTCTGATGCACACCTCTAAAAGGTCAATAATTGATGTAACGAGCCAGGCTGACATTTTGCCTTATATATGGGTGCATATTTTCTAAAGTACGACTTAAAGTTCAATTTTTATTTTGTTTTTCACTCCTGCAGGGTAAATTGTATCTACTGCTGCTTGGAACAACAGCTCTTAGTCTGGTAAGTAGGCACCTGCACATTCAGTGAGGCAGTAACAATGTAAAAATGTTATTACATAATTCGTTGTTTGATGTTCTTTGACAGTAAAACACATTATGGTCTTGCTATTTATGATTTTATTGATATTATGTGTTCAAGCAACGTTCATATCATTGAAAATAAAAATGCAATGTAGAAATTTTGCCAGAAATAGCCTTGTCTTAAACGACCTGTCACTCTCTGCATCTCATAAAATCAGTAAACCTGTGCAACAGTCATATTCTTGACTTTGTAAGGGGGTCATGTTTTCCCTAGACAATGCCAGTTTCCCACTGTGCTAACTAAGTTATGGTGCAGGTGACTACACCATTGCTTTTCAAGTTGATTCCTGCTGTCATACATCTTGGTGTACTGCTGCGTTGGTTTCCCCCTGATAGTTCAATAGAGGTAATAATCTTGCCCTTGTAAAGTAGATAGTGGTAAACTTGCATTCAGATGCATGTATTCTATAATTTACAGCAGGCAGACGGTGCTTGGTTTTAAATTTTGCTCAATTCGAGTCAGAGCAAGTGTTTTGAGGTGTGTTTTTGAATATGATTTCTCCTTCCAGATTGGATATAAAGGAGATAGCTTGCGCGCAGACAGTGCTAAGCGTATTACTTTGATGGTCCAAGGCTCTCATGATTCATGATATTAACTAAAACGTGAATCATGCAAATTTCAGCATATATAGCTGATGGGGTTCTTATACTCTGGAGGACAGGTCCTTAAGAGTGCAAAGGAGGTAGATTGAATGAACAGATATTCTCCCCATTGCAAAGCTTGTATTTGCCTACTTCCACATGAATTTCTGACCACAGATTGACAATCCGTTGACAAATGAGAACGAGAAATCAAGAGCTTGGTAGATATGATTGACATGGCTGCATCCTTCTAATTTTGGATTCAGGTCATTTCCCTACATTCCAAGATGTCCTGTTTTATGTAAAGTATCCATTTTTGTAGTGTAATTCATTTTAGCCTTTCTTTTACTCTCTCTCTATCTCTCTATCTCTCTCACCTCTAATAATTAGTTGATTGTCTTTTTCCATTATTTGTAAGTCAAAAAAATCCAGAGCAAATTCTAACTTTTAGATTCTACTCTCTTCCATGTAATTGGAAGTTGATAACCACAGCATGTAAAGATGTTGTATCACATGATATTTGTTGGCAGTGTATAGCATATAATGTGTTTATTTGATGATCATGAGGTTTTGAAAATTTTATTTGTTTTTCTTGTACGTAGATAATTTCAGCATTGTATAATTGCAACTGGTACAGTTTCTTTTCCTGGCTAGTTAAAATGGAAATGAAAGTGGCAGTGAGACTTGAAGTTGTTCGTCTCGTATCTTTGTGCTCCGGCGAGCTTTTTGTCACCGCCCCCTTCAAGTGATCGTTATAATTATAATTGAACATTACTTTGGACTAGTTGGTTATAGTGAAGTGGCTTGTAGTCTTTTTCTATGTTTTTCATGGCTACTGTTTTAGTATTTGACTTGATTTTTCTGCTATCTTCCAATTTGAATCGCTCCGTGGCATAGGAAGCCTAACAGTGCATTTTGCATGTTATGTGGTTTCGCTGTAGAGAAATTGACCAAGTTAATTATAATTACCTGTAATGATCATCTTACTGCTGGGGCTTGACAGCAGATGTTTTATCCAGACAGGTTTTTAAGGCTCCTTTCCTTAGGTTGGCATGATTATGTTTTTGACCTAAAATATTCTTCTTTGGACTACCGTTTAAATTAATATGAAAGAATGCAACATTGCAACTAGTTAATCCTTAATTTCAGTTCATTTTAAAAAAAATAATCCTTAATTTCAGCTATGTTTTTGCTCACTAATAATAATAGCGTCACGAACTCACCATGTCAGTACGCGGAACGTTTATTAAGTACTATCATATCTACCACTACTAGAATGGATAAAAGTGGCTAGTACGCAAGTGTGCCTCAGAGAGATTGGAATAAGCGTGCGTACAGTTTTCGAGTTTCAAAACTCCTATTAATATACAAGTACTCGACTTCAGACCCTATTATAATTTAATTTAAGTCAAAAATAGAAAATCAGTAGCACAATGCACGTGTAAGTATTTTCCTTAAATTTAATTGCTTGTCCTTTCAATGAAAAAAAAAATTACTTGTCCTTTCATGGAATGCTAACCACACCACAGCTGCAGTGTACAATGGACAAGTACCAAAATTGACAGAATCGATTGAATTAGGTTATTTAATTAAATAGTTTGTTTACTACTATCAAAATAATATTTAGTTTTTCTTTTCTAAAAGTAATTTAACGTATAGTTAGTTCAGTTTCAATTTCCTAGCAGAAGTTGGATATCAGATAATTGAACTGGATGTGTGTACATCTCTGACCATGAGTATACTGATGAAACATGAATGGGGTTGTTTTTTTTTTTCACCAGTCATGAATGGGGTTGTTGAGGAACAATAAATTGGTTCATTTTTTCTGATGTTAACAGGTGGTGAGATTCTTTTCAACGGTAGTTCAAATGTCACTTTAATTCTTAAGTGATCGCCAAAAAGCAAACCTTATAGGGCTTTCGTCATATATACACAATATATTAATTATTCTTATAACCAATTAATGGAAATTTTAATTTTATGAGTCAACCAATGTTGTATTTTAAAATAATTTAGACTTTTAACCCTGCAAAATCACCTAATTTATAAATTAGTATTAAACAAACATTTTCTTCCGTCTATTGGGAATAACATGGTAACTAATAGTTAATTGTTTCGAGTATCAATTACCCCCGGACTGTTTTGTTGTTGATGATCGATTTCGGACAACAAAGTGCCTTGAAAAAAAATTACTGCTTGTTTTCTGTAGATGTATCTACAAATACAATATCTTATTGTTTCTTTGCTTTTCCTTCTCAACAAGGAGTTCCGTCTGTGTCATGAGAGGAAAGAAACAATCTCAATAGCTAATAGCTTATAGATTCTCTGTTCCACGGAAAGTATACGATAAAAGGTCTCAAGTTTGATTTCTATCAACTATATTATTAATATTAATTTTTGATACATTTTTATTTGGTTTATTATTATTATTTTTTTTTTCTTTTAGTTACCCCCAAGGTTTGAACCCAGGACCTTTAGATCTTTGGTGACTTACTTCACCACCAGGCCAACCCCTTGGATTTTTATTTAGTTTATTAATAGCCTCCATTATATAAAATAATACATTTTTTTTTGGTTAATTTTTATATAATCTTTTGAAGAGAATTAGCAATAAGTGTAAATTGCGAAATTAAAAAAAAAAAAAAAACTCCATTTAAAAAAGAGAAAATTCTGATGTCTTTGGCTTTTCTTTATCAACGGTAGTGCTTTCAAAATTATTATTAAGAAACAATTTTTATTGTTGCAATTTTCAATTTTTTTTTTAAAAGGTATGGTTCCCTCGTTAATAACACTTTCTCCATTTCAAAGGTGAATGTTATTAGATTTTTATTGAAATATAGTTATATTCTAATCTTAGTTTAATAAAAACGATGTGAAAGACTAAATGAGTGTTGGATTCGTGAATTATAAAAACTACTCCAACATATGAAATTTTAATATCTACTTGTTTATGCTATTTTAGTTTTCATTCCTACTTGATTTATATATTTTCTAGGAAAACCTACTTACTTTTAGTACAAATCAAATGATCAATGACGTTGATCCCAAAATATAAAAAACATTTTCATGTATGTCCCTTATTAAATGGGTCAATTCATATGAGAAAAAAAAAAAAAAAGGTCATGTCGGGCTCAATATATAATACATTCAAACTCATATATTCTCATTTCTCACTAAAGTTTATTTAAAATCATAAGTAAAAAATAATTACCAATTAGGTTGTAGCCTTTTTTATCATCTACCTCCAAGAAGATTGTAGAATGTAGAGGTCGATTCCTGCTAATTACACTGTTAGTACTAATTTAGTGCTCAAAGGAGGATTACCACATTCTATGTAACACATACTATTACTTAGCTTGTTAGAGACATCCTCCATATTTAAAAAAAAAAAGAAGTAAAAATTAATAAATCATCATAGTACTATCGTTTTGGGATATAAAAAAAAAGTTCAATATAAACATTTTTAGGTCATAAGGATTAATATTCAAAAAAAGGAGTGATTCAGTACCAAAAGACTCAATAAATGGTCCTTCTTTTTCAAGGGAACAACGTCAAAAATCAATAATTGGAAGGCACAAATAAGTAGGAAAGATAAGTGGATAACGAAGGCCTCTTCTTCCACAGCTTGTTGGCAAACCTTTCCTCCCTATCTTTAAAATCCACGAAGACTAATTTATCCTTTTATTTATCACATAATATAGTAAATGTGTTTAGCATATTTATATTAAGTGTCTCATTTATGAATTTTATAGAATGCTAAAAAATATTTTCATTTTATTTGTACCCTTCATAATATCAACTATTGAATTTATGACATGGATTGGAATAAACTACTTGAACTTGAGCTTATCAATATTAAAAGATTAGCATTAACTGATTAACTTGGTTAATTTTTCCTCCTGAACTGAAGTAAAGCTTCTTGGCACATTTTTTAATGGAATATGCTTATACTTGAAATTTGAATTTCTTTTCCTGAATTGAAATCAGGTTTCTTGGCACATTTTTTAATAGAGTGGGCTCATATTTGAAATTTGAATTCCCCTCTAATTGAAATCAGGTTTCTTGGCCCATTTTTTAATATAAACGGCAACATCGTGTGACTGATATTAGATATAATTTTTCTTTCTTTTTTAAATTGCAAAGGAAAATCGGTTTTGATGTGTGCAGAATTGGAGTAGACTAGAACTCATGACGTGTAATACTCGAAAATTAGAATAGGTAGTGCCGTACGGACTAGTGTAGATACTATTTTCGATAACAATAATAATTTATAAAATTATAGATTATAGAATAAAAAAAAAAGTTAACAATAATAATAATAATAATAAGATTAGTAATAATAATAATAATATTAAAATTAAAATATAATATATATATATATATATCTATATATATATATAAGATAAGGATGATGGACGGATAAGAAGGAAAAAAAAATAAATAAATAAATGAAGTTGTAAGAGTGGTGGGCAAGCAACAAAAAAAAAAGAAAAGAAAGAAAGAAAGAAAGAAAAACAAGAAACAGAAACAAGAAACGAAAAACAGAGGAAAAGAAAGAGAAATTTTAGCTTAGAATTTTCGGTGTTGTTTTCAAATTTGGAGACGACAGAAGTGTTCTAGAGATCGAGTAGAGCAGCTTAGACGTAAAGTTTTCGTCGGATAGTCACCGGAGGAGGTCAAAAAATCGGGTCAAAGTTCTAAAGAAAAAGTCAACGGGAACTTTAAACCGTCGTTACGCCGCCGCCGTTCACCGTCTGACCGGTCTGAGGCCACAAACAGACTGCCGCCGCCGAGAGGAGTCCAACCGTACCTCGCTTGCCGCCGTGCGTCGCCGGAAACGACATCGGGCCGGAAGGCCCACGACGCTGCAAACGGGAAAAAGAAACAGAGGAAGAGGAGAAGAGGAAGACCGAAACGCACAAGGAGCCTGCGTTTCATCCAAAACGACCGCGTTTTGGAAAATTTCCGTTTAATCCTTCCGGTTTAAGGCCGTGCGCAAGTAAGTCTGCCTTAATTGCATTTTGACCCCGTGATTTGCAGCCGCGTTTCAATTAAGTCTCAGTCTTATTATTTAATCCGAAAGTTTAAAATAATTGCATATTGACCCCAAAATTTTAGGCCGCATTTCATAGGGACCCCTGGATATTTATAATTTGACCCCAGAAGAGACTTTGGCTATACAAATGGGTCCAAAAATATTAATTCCGCTTAAAAACTTCTGATTTCTTTCAATTTAGCCCTTCATAATTACAAATTGACCCCAGAACTTAATTTAACAATTCAATTAGGTCCTGTAAATTACAAAACAGCCCCTGAACTTTATTTTTGACTTCAATTGAGCCCAATTAATTAATAATTAATAGGAATTAAATTAATTATGCAATAATAAATATTCGTAGGCATGAATAAAATATGTACGCCTAATAAAAATATTTAAATATTATATTTAGGATCCGAAAACGCTGAGACGCCT
>CATIWJ010413594.1:0-12178 GCA_949640765.1 Croton laevigatus
CATTCTTGAGCTTTAGAGGTGAGGATACTCGCAAGAATTTTTCTGATCATCTCTACACCGCTTTAATTCAAGCTGGAATTCATACATTCAGGGACGATGATGAAATTGAGAGGGGTGAGAACATTGATCTTGAAATCAAAGAAGCAATTCATGAATCGAGAATTTCAGTAGTTGTGTTCTCTACTGGTTATGTTTCTTCTAGATGGTGTTTGGATGAACTTGTCATGATCATGGAAAGAAGACGAACTGTTGGGCAAATTGTTTGCCCAATTTTCTTCTATGTAGATCCATCAGAAGTCTCTCAACTAAGTGGGGGATATGCTGCAGCATTGGCTGGTCATGAAAAGTGCTTCCAGGAGGAGATGAGTAGAGTGGACGGATGGAGGGCTGCAATTAAAGAACTAGCTAGCCTTGGAGGGTTTGTTTTACAGGACACGTAATTTCCTTAAATCCGCTTTAATAATCTCCTTATATATGTATTAATTAGGATATTCATTTTTTTTTCGTTTTATTGTTTAGTTCGTCACCTATGCTCATGTATCCTCTAATTGTGCAATTAATTTTGTTAGGAAGTATACCGTTTAAATTAGTAATATGAGAGTGTTTTATGACGATGTTGAAATTTTTTAAAGCATCAAACGTTCTCCTGAAGGGCATAACGAGTACTTCGTGCACCAGGCAGACTTTTTTTTTTATTTTCTTTTGCATGGAGTATGAATATTCTGTTTCCTAGTTACATAATCTTAGTTCTGGTCTATTATGATTTATGACTTTGATTTGTAGGTACGAGTCCCAATTTATCCGAAACATTGTCAAAGAGATTAGAAATAACCTAAATCGCACAGTTTTGAATGTTCCTTCCTACTTAGTAGGTGTAGGAATAGATATTGATGTTAAAAGGATCATTATGTGGTTACAAGATGAGTCAACCAATTTAAGGGTACTGATTCTCTATGGGGTCGGAGGGATAGGGAAAACAACCATTGCAAAGATTGCTTACAACATGAACTATGACAGTTTTGAAGGAGGAAGCTTTCTTCCTAACATTAGAGAAATTTCAGAACAACCAAATGGTCTTCTTCGCATACAGAAACAACTTCTAGCTGATATACTAAAGGAGAAACCAAATAAGATATATAATATAGATGAAGGAACTGTGAAGGTTATGAATGCTATTTCCCGGAAGAAAGTGCTTATTGTTCTTGATGACGTGGATGAAATTGATCAATTCAGAGCCTTAATTGGACTGGAGAAATCTCTGTTCCATGGAAGTAAAATATTAATTACTACTAGAAATGCAGGTTTTGGTGTTAACTATGAGCGTTGCCTTTTGATTAATATTGCTGAATTGGATAAAATTTCCTCACTTAAGCTCTTCAGTTGGCATTGTTTTGGCCAAGATCATCCTCCAGAAAATTTTCTGAAGTTCTCAAAAAGTATAGTAAATTACTGTGGCGGACTACCGTTGGCTCTTCAGGTTTTGGGTTCCTCACTTCGCCGAAAAGGTGTGTTCATATGGGAAAGTGCATTAAGAAAGTTGGAAGAAATTCCTGATGGGAAAATTCAAAAGATTCTCAAAATAAGTTATGATTCTCTTCAAGATGATCATGATAAAAGTTTGTTCCTTGACATAGCTTGCTTTTTTGTGGGGAAGGATAAAGATTATGTAGTCAAAATATTAGATGATTGTGGTTTCTACACAATCATTGGGTTTCAAAATCTCATCGATAGGTGTCTAATAACAATCAATGAACGGAACCAAATAATGATGCATCAACTGCTAAGAGACATGGGTAGAGAAATTGTTCGCCTGGAATCGCCTGAGGATCCAGGAAAACGTAGCAGACTTTGGAGCTACAAGGACACAATCACTGTTTTGAAAGAAAATACTGTAAGAGATTTGAATCATTCATTTCAGTTTATATATATATATTTGTAAATTTACACTTCATCACGATATCAGATTTTTTGATTTGCAGGCGACAGAAACAGTTAAGGCTATTGCTCTGAATCCTTCAGTATCAGAAGATGAAACAAACCAGGTGGACTCGGAAACAGCAGCATTTGCAAAAATGCATAGGCTTAAGCTACTCAAACTCTACAATGTAAGATTAGAAGGAGACTATGCTGATTTTCCTAGAACTTTGATATGGTTGAGTTGGCGTGGTTTTCTTCAAAATATATGCCACCCAATCTTTTAATAGAAAAGCTTGCTGTTCTTGATATGCGATATAGCAAGCTCAAATGTCTTTGGAATAGAATCAGGGTATGCTGCAGACTTGCTTTTCTGTCTATTTAATCCTCTTTATGATGTCTATTTAGTCCTCTTTACGAATCAGATTCTTCGATTGATTGACTGTTTTATTCTTTCTGTTTATGTCAGAATCTTCCAAACTTGAAAATCCTTAATCTTAGCCACTCGCATTTTCTTGTTACCACTCCTAACTTCAAAGGACTCCTTAATCTTGAGAGATTGATACTGAAAGATTGCATAAACTTAGTTGAGATTGATGAATCCGTTGAAGTCCTTGAGAGAATACTTCTACTAAATCTGAAAGATTGCAAGAATCTGAAGAAGCTTCCAAGCAAAATCACAAGGTTGAAATCGCTGGAGGAACTAGTTTTATCCGGTTGCATGAAGCTAAAGAATATCCCCAAAGATCTAGAAGAAATGAATTTAGCGGCACTTGTTGTAGATGGTATTGTCATTAATCAAATACATTCTGCTTCTTCTGAAGATAAAAGCAAGAAACTCAGCTTAAAATCCTTAGATTCTTGGTTTTCGCCCAGAAAAGGCTCAAAATCCTTGACATTTTCATTCTCTTCTTTACCAAGGTCTTTGGTAACTCTAAGCCTTGCTAATTGCAATATGTCAGATAATCATATTCCTAATGACCTTACCCTATTACCGTCTCTGCAACAACTGAATCTTGGGGGTAATCCTATTCATGCTCTGCCAGAAAGCATTAAGAACCTAACCTTGCTCCATTCTCTTCTGCTGGAACACTGTGGAGGGCTGGAATCTCTTCCAGAACTCCCATCAAGCCTAAAAGCATTGAATGTGAATCAATGTACGTCACTGGAAAGGATTAAAAATTTGCCAAAACTGCATAGAAAGTTGAATTTCAGATCTCGTGGTTGTGAAAATCTAGTTGAGGTTGAAGGGGCATTCAAATTACAGCCACTGAGAAACATTGATCGGGAAATGATCAATGCAGTAGGCTTGTTTGATTTGGAATCCTTGCCAAGCTTTCATCAGGCAAAAATGGTTAATTCGTTGACAGGAATTTTTAGGACAACTTCAGTCCAGGTACTGTCCCATTCTTCCTAGTTTCATTTTGTGTTTCTGTTAGTCACTTTTTATGTTCAGCTGTTCTTGACAAGTTCTTTATTTTATGTTCACTTCCTCTGTTGGCAACTTTGCTTGCGTTGGAAATAGATGTTAAAACACACTCCCTCTTCCATTCACTTTATAAAGGCACAACTGTTTTTTCACAAATATTAACAAACTAACATATTTTTTTCAATTTATTCCAAATATACCCTAGAATTAAGTTATCGAGAAGAATTACTGATATTCTACATCTTTATTGATAAATTGATAAAATATGTTAGTGAAACTACTTTCTTAATATTTGTGAAAAACCGGTTGTGCCAGTATACAGTGAACGAAAGGAGTAATTTATTTTCAAAAAATTTGGAACTTCCATTGAGTCCAACATGAATTACATTCAATTACCAACTCCAAAATGCACTAAAAGTGAAATTTACATTTGCATATTGATTTCAATGACAGGTTTTGAGTGAATGCGGAATATTTAGTATTTATATTCCAGGGAGTGAGCTTCCAAAATGGTACACTCATCGAAATGAAGGGCCTTCACTTTCTTTCAGGATAAATCGTCTTGAAGTGTGCAAAATCATTGGATTGAATTTGTTTGTGGTATATGCATTTAGTGAATCTGCATACTCGATTCCACAATCTATGATATTTGGTATTCCTTTTGTTAATATCAACAACAGAACCAATGGCTTAGTATGGAATTACAGCCCAACTTTCTATGAGATCCCTGCGGACCATACGTGTCACCTATGGTTGAGCCATTGGAAATTCGTAGATGAATTGGAAGACGGAAATGAATTTTCTGTTATGGTAAGTATGCCTCCTGGTATTCAGGTTAAAAGGTTAGGTATCCATCTTGCTTATGAAGAGGAAAATGAGCAGAATAACCAGAGTCAATCACTAATAACTTCCTCTCCTTGGTATCAAGTTCTCCGAAATGCAGATGTTTCAGGATTCCAAAGCAGGAACATACATGTTCTCAGCTATAATCATTTTAACCGCGAAATACAAAGAGTTCGTTGGGACACTTTTAATAATTTTGTGGATACCGATTCCCAGTTTAGTTCCCTGGTGGAGATTAAAAACCTATTAAACTCCTCCGACTATTATAATAATCCACTTGCTTTAGTTGCTTTGACCTTGATGCAACTCTTGCTGCATAGAGAGTGAAACTTTGAATCTTCAAAGAAACCAAAAGAGGAAATGTTAAAAAAAAAAAAAAACGGAACTTTCTTTACTGGATGGGAAACTTTACTAAATAGGTTATACTAATACGTCACTGATAATTTGAGATGAGAATAATCTTTTCGAATACACCCAATATCATCTATGAAGACTGATCCCTCGGGATTCATAGCTGCTCCTCTCAACGATGTCTTCCATTTACTCATGCCACCATTAAATTGAGAGATTTTACTACTTACGGTTTCATATTATGGTTTTTAGCCGACGAATGATGTGAAACTCTGGTGTTGGGTTAAAACGAAGTCTTCAAGCAACATCATTGATTGATCAGAATGGCCTATTCCTCCCTTGCAAGAAATAATTTAGAGGTATTGATATTTCTACCCTTTAAAAAAGCATGATAGTGATTTTAAGTAGCCACTTTAAAACAAATGAATTCGACAAAAGAATTCATTTGTAAATCCACTTTCTTATAATTGGAAAAATGCTTTGATTAAAATTAGTCATTTCAAACACATTAAATTCATTTGCAAATGAATTTTAAAATCTTAATTTATTTTTCCCAAAGTGGGGGTTAGTGAGAAGAACACTAATATTGGATTTAGGTTCAGATTGTAATAGTCAACAAATAGACGACGAACACTAATTTTTTTTCCATTCTCATTGTTCCATTCAGGATCTAACATCATACTGGATGATTGGTACCACTGAGAATTATGATTCATGAAGGCTTCTGGCAATGGCAGGTCCTGTCATTAGTTCTTTGAATACTTCAAATTCTTATAGAATTTTTTCTGCTTCTGCCAATTTCAGTTATTGGCATTATATATTTGAACATCCATCTAATCCTAAGCTTCATTCTTTATAGTTCGCGATGTTATCATCTGTGAAGTTTGTGATTTTGCTAAGCAAAAGCATGAAACATGTCCTCTTCGTCTTTCTAATTCAAATGAACCTTTTGATCTCATCATGTTGTTCTTTAGATCCAGTCTCATCTGTTCATAATCATAAGTTTTTCTTGACAATTGTAGATATTCTTTCTAGATATACTTGAGTTTATATGTTAAATGGCAAGTCTCAAGCAAGAGAAGTTTTTGCTAGGGCTGTAAATGAGCAATTCGAGGTTCGGTTCGTATAAAGTCATTCAAATTCAGCTCAAAAGATAAATGAATTCAACTTTGCGAGCTTGGCTTATCATGCCTGTTTGCAAGAGCTCAAACTCAAGCTCGTACACGATGCATTTGAGCTTATCAGTCCAAACCCAAGTCGAGCTCGAGCTTGACAATTTCTTAATGAGTCAAATTCGAGCCTAATTCATGGAATCGAAGTCGAACTCGAACTTAAGCATGATTAAATTTTTCAAGTTCGGTTGAAAAGTTTAAAGTTCACCTTGACTTGATTCGTTTACGGCTCTAGTTTTTGCAATTCCCAACTCCATTGTTGAAAAATATAACCCCATATGAATTTCTCTTTTCTCTGGTTCCTCCGTTGGACCATATCAATGTTTTTTGTTGCTCATGTTATGCATCTACTATTTCTGTTTAGTAGACACAATTTTGATCCTAGAGCTAAGAAATGCATCTTTCTTGGTAAAACAGCTTTTTGATTTATGATTCATCGAACGATGGCTTGGCCAATTTCTTGATTATATTCAAATTTATATTACCTCCATTTTTTTCATTTCTTTACACTGAAATTAGTATGATTAGATTCAAGTTTGGTGTTAATAGTTTGATGGGTTGGGGTATGTAGATTAAAATATTATTTATATATAACTTAAGTACAGTAATCATACTTTATAACTAACCTAAAAATACTTTAATCTATCTAACCCAACCTATCAAACTATTAACACCAAATTTGAATCTAATCATGCTGATTTCAGTATAAAGAACTGAAAAAATCAAAGGTAGTATCTACTAATAATACAGTGTTGAGATATTGAAAGTCTAATCCAGGTGTGAGTCTTCATTTTCGTATTCTTATTTTGATTTCAATTAAAAGATCATAGGTATTCAGATTAAGAAGAATTGTAGAAAATCTATTATAGATTGTGTCTTCCTAGGATTCTCATTCATTTGTCATGTAAGCTAATAGACAAAAACAACAATTTTTGGAAGAAATTATATAACACAAATGTTATGTCAACTCAGTAGTGAGAAACATTTTATTTCAAACTGCCTTGTCTTCATTTGACAAGTCTTCTTTTCACATTGCCAGAAATCCCAAATATTAGAATATCTCCGATACTAAAGTCTATTTTAACTTATTATCTATCATATAAAATAGAAAGTGTGGAAAATGATATGGTTGAATGTTTATCTGTAGATATTCAATTTCAAAAATTCATGTCCAATGCATGAGTTTTCATTCAATTATTTTTCCTTTTTTATGGTTATCTTTTAAAAGATTGTCAAGAAATAAAAGGTGTGTTAAACAATGTCCAATCCATATCAACTTCACACTCTAAATGCATATTAGTATTGGAGCTCTTCTTTTAAAAATCTCTTTATTTTTTTCTGACATAGCACGTGTGCAAGAGCAATCCACATTTAGCACTCCAAGCATATTGAAATTGATTTTTGTGTTAAAAAAATTGATTTTAAATTAGTTTCGTTAAATGACTGAAGTATCATATTAAATAGCTTTACCATATTTAATTTTATAATATACAAACAAATTTAATTAAAATTTATTAGAATTTTAAACGAATTATTCATTAAAAATATTACAATTCACTATGCAAAATTGGTTGTTAATTTATTATAAAGTTTAAAATTTGATTTCGAAAATCCTGTCTTAAATATATTTCATTTATAATTTAGTAATAGTAAATATATTATTTCGATTCTTTTTTGAAAATATATATATATATATATATATATATTATTTCAAATAATTTAGAATAATATAAAATAAAAATAGAGTAATTTAGAATTAGTAAAAAGTAATATATTATTTCAATTACTTTCACAACATACTAAATCAATTATATTGTTACGAACATTTGAATTTTGATTTTTAACCTTTAATCCTCTATAAAATAATTTAAACAATTAAAATTAAGGAGAAGTAATTTAGAAATACAAAATGAATAATTTAAAATTAATGACTTAGGAGAAGTAATTTAAAAATACAAAATGAATAATTTAAAGTTGGTTAATAAAGATTTCGAACACATCTAACACTAGAATTCTTTTGCAAAACAAAAACTAAAGGATCAGCATATCTTGCAGAGAAAGAACGAGGAAGATTATCAGGCTCAGTCCATCCATTTCCATGATCGAAATTCTGAAAATACTCCTCTATTTTGTCAGGTCAAAGAGCATTTTGTACTAAATCATTCAGTCATCCTATGCTTCACATCTCTGAACGTAGAGTTAGTGGATTAGCAAGAACCATTTCAATGGACAGTGTAATGTTACAGGAAATGAGTTATCGTAAATTATGTAACTTGAAGCAAATAACAAATTTCTGGAACAAGTCAAACACTAAAAAAAAAAAAAAAACAATGATAAACTAAGGTAATGAAACATAAAAAAAAAAGCTTTATTTAGTTCCATCTTTGATGCAGAATAATGCTAAATCCTAAATCATAACAAGAATTAATTCATAGAGAACAAAGGAAGCAAATGAAAAATTCTAAGGATAAGTAAATCTAAAATTACACTATTTTAGAAATACAAAATGAATAATTTAAAATTACACTATTTTATCCGTCAAACAAACATGTGGTTAATTTAAGTAGGGAATACCATTTGCATATTCTGCAAATGATCCAAAAAGATACATAGTACTACCACTTTGTTGATGGACCCATAAAGTGAACCAGAAAAATGAAACCACTCATTCCTTATCCATTTGGAATGTCTTGTCTTGTCTTTAGCCTATAATTTTCTTTCATTCCTTATAATTGATGTCGGATCATTATTTAAACAAATAATTGTACTAGTTTGAACTCGTCGTTGATGTTGATTTGTTATATATATTTCACATGTTGAAGAATATTTTTTAATAGACTTTCTTTTGACAATTATATTTAATCAGACTTCATTCTTTATATAATTTCTTTAATTACACTTCAATCTTTAAATTATAATATTTTATAGGTCTCGCACTTTATTTTACGTTACAATCTCTCATTTAGAAATAAAAAATGAATAATTTAAAGTGGGTTAATAAAGATTTCAAACACATCTGGCAGAGAAAGAACGAGGAAGATTATCAGGCTCCGTCCATCCATTTCCACTAGGATTTAGGTACTTCTTCATCTTTGAAAGAGACAGTGGACTAAAACAACACCATGCAATGGAATCGGATTTATTTTTATGATTTTTTTTTCAGATTCATCATTTATTCCATTTATTTAACTAAGAAAGTTAGTTAAATTATTTTAATTTCTTAATTTATTTCAAATATACCCTCATAATTAAAAAGTAATACTATCTACGGAGACTTTTTTGCATTTAAGTATCTCTAAATAATCAAGACTTTTATTAAATTAGGACAATTATACTTTTTATCTTTTAGGAGATATAATTTACTTTTAGTGCATGTAGAGTCTACTCAATGTGAATTGTTAATTTTAGTCTAGAATGAAAAGAAAATTAAATGAAATAATGAAAAATAAATAGTAAAAGTCTCCGTTATTTAAAGACAGATGTAATATTATTTGTAGTTATTAACAACCATATGTCATTAGACTAAAGGGGTTTTTTTATTTTTTTTGGCAAAACTAAAAGGATAATTTAACAAATAGAAAAATATTTCCTATAATTATAAAAAATAATAACTGAGCTAGTGTTTCAATAAAAATGAAAGTGTATGGATATTTAAGCTTCACATCAATCAATTTTTAAGAATTTGGCATATTGAAGCGCCACTTTTGTGCTGTAAATGAGCAATTCGAGGTTCGGTTCGGTTCGGTATAAAATCATTTGAATTCAGCTCAGAAGATAAACGAGTTGGACTTTCGAGCTCAAATAATAAACGAGCTGAACTTGGCCACAAACTTGTATTATTGAACCTGTTCGCGAGCTTGGCTTATCAAGCCTATTCGCAAGAGCTCGAACTTGAGCTCGTACCCAATGCATTTGACCTTATCAATCTCCAAGCTCGAGCTTGGCAATTTCTTAATGAGTCAAATTCGAGCCTAAATCATGGGATCAAAATCGAAATTGAACTTAAGCATGATTAAATTTTTCATGTTCGGCTCGAAATATTTAAAGTCGGCCTTGACTCAATTCGTTTACGGCTCTAGTTTTCGCAATTCCCAACTCCATTGTGGAAAAATATAACCCCATATGAATTTCTCTTTTCTCTAGTTCCTCTGTTCGACCATATCAATGTTTTTTGTTGCTTATGTATGCATCTATTACTTCTGTTTAGTAGACAAAAATTTGTTTCTAGAGCTAAAAAATGTATCTTTCTTGGTAAAACAGCTTTTTGATTTATGATTCATCAATCGATGGCTTGTCCAATTTCTTGATTAAATTTAAAATTTGTTTGCTAATAATAAAGTGTTGTGAAAGTGTAATCCAGGTGTGAGAGTTCATTTTCGTATTCTTATGGGATAATTACTTGTTTAGTATATTTAGGAAAACTATTTACAGATTTGGTGTGTAAAAAAAAATAATTTCTAACTTTGGTATGCTTCGGAGATGGGAAGTGCTGTTGACCACGTTTTTTTATTTTAGTGTGCTAATGAAAGTGGAGCACACTTTCAATGTGCCATTTCAGATGGTGAATTGTTATGTGCGCTGGTCCAAATGAGGAACTGGAATTGTTATTTTCTTTTTTATAGTTTTGGAAAAGAAAGGGCATTTTAATCAAAGAAAAACGGTTTGTGACGAGAGAATTGTGGGCAAAATTCTTATTCTGTGTGCCAGTTGAAATAGAGCATAGTGTCTATACGTTAGTTCTACAGGCACAGTGCTTCAGTATTCTATTCCAACTGGCGCTCAGATAAAAGTGTTCACCTCAGCACAAAAATCACACCAAATTTGGAAATATGTTTCAATACACACCAAATTTAGAATTTTTTTTTTCACACCAAAATTTGGAAATATTTTTTCAAAAAACACTAAATATGTAATTGTCCCTATTCTTATTTTGATTTCAATTAAAAGATCACAACTATAATGTGCGTGTGGGTTGTTTATTTCTGTAAATTTTCTTTCCCAGTTTTATAAAAGAACTGATCTTGCATGGTTATTAGTATGCTTTCAGTACTTCAAAATGTTTTTTTGAAATATAGTTGTAGTTGGAATTAGGTGGAAACACGTTAGGTGAGGTGATGGTTATGGAATTCAAGAAATTGTGATTACTCTTTTTGGATAATTATTGATTTACGATTCAAATATAATCTAGTATTTATCGGATTATTTTAGTTTTTCTGACATGTATCCTTGATTATTAGGACCTAACTAGTTATAGGTAAGTAAGGTAAGCAAAGCTTTGACTCAGTGATAATCCCATTTCTGTGCGTTGGAAAAGTTTTGTGGTCAAATATGCTTACCTGAATTGAGCTATGCCGTGATGATTATGGAAAATTGGTTGTTCTGGATATTTATTGATAGATAGACTCCTCAACCATTTCATCTAAATGTTACTAATTGGATATAGATTGGGGACTTGGGACCACCTTTTCGTTAATAAGACAATTTCATAATTGTTGTGAGGTTATGTACACCAGAAATTGTTAGAAGTCTTCCATGCAAGGTGCCCTTTATGGTCCACCGTTATTATTTCCATTGGCAAATTGATGTGGATATTTTTCGTTAATAGTTTTCTAACTTACTAATCTATTTTAGATAGATGACCGACTGGATCAAGCATTGGATTTGAATTTCTCGAGTGGAATTATAAAATTTAGACAGGATATTGAAGTCAAGTACTCAACCATTTGAAACGATCAAATATCTAAATGATCCTCGTATCGGAAATTGGTTTTTATTCCCTGAAATTGGCATGTTAATGAAGGTGCTTAAATATTTTTTGTTTTTGGTCGAACCGAACCGAACTGATAAAATTGGTTCGGTTTCTGATCGGTTTTATATAGTTTCAATTCGATTTTCAGTCTCTTTTCTTTGGTTCGATTTTGTAATCGGTTTGGTCTTATCTGTTCGGTTCGGTGAACCGAGTCGCACATGAATACTCCCAACAAAAATTACAATTTTCCAAAGAAATTATATAACACAGCAGTGCGAAGTACTTTATTTCAAACTGCCTTAATTTTCTTTGACAAGTCATCTTTTCACATTGCCGGAAATCCCATATATTATAAATTATTTTTGTTAAATGAGTGAAGTATCAAGGAGGCGAGGTGACCCAATAGAAAAGACATTCCCTCCTTAATTAAAGATGCAAGATTCGAATTGCTCTCCTTTCTATCTCCCTCCCCAAAATATCTATAGCAAAAAAAAAGGGACTGAGGTATCATATTAAATAGCTTTAAAAGGGACTGAGGTATCATATACGAACCAATTTAATTAGAATTTTAATGGAATTATTCATTAAAAATACTACCTCCGTTCTTAAAAAATTGAAACTTTTACTATTCATTCTCTTTTTTTCATATAATTTTTTTTCCATTCTACCCCAAAAAGTAATCAACTCATATCCACTCATTATAAAAGTGGACCCCACACG
>CATIWJ010413599.1:0-20210 GCA_949640765.1 Croton laevigatus
AGAACCTGGGGTAAGCTGGATAGAAGTAAGAAATGTCACCCATATTTTTGTTTCAGAAGACGTTGGTCATCCAGAACACATTAAGATTTATGAAAAGGTAAAGGAATTATTGACAATGATTAAGCCTTTGGGTTATGTTCCCGATATTGGTCCAGTACTGCATGATGTAGAGGATGAGCAAAAGGATCACTATCTTAGTTATCACAGTGAGAAGTTAGCTATAGCATATGGTCTTATGAAAACACCTTTAGAGGCACCGATAGTGGTAATAAAGAATCCAAGGATGTGTGATGATTGCCACTCGGCAGTGAAACTTATTTCAAGTGTGACAAATAGAACGATCATTGTTAGAGATACTAATCATTTCCATCGTTTTCAAGATGGATATTGTTCTTGTGGAGATTATTGGTGATCATTAATGCGTTATTAACTTCTGCATAAGTGAAATTGATTTTTTTGGGTAATGTACGGATTAATGAGGCTATTTAAGCTAAACTGCTACCTGAAGATATTGAGACTGTTGAAGTCTGCCCCACTACGTGAAGATATTGAGACTGTTGGAGGCATGATATCATGTAAGTAGTTCAAATTGAATATTTCTAATGCTTGCAATTTTTTTCTCCTTTTATGTTGTCCTTTGCATTACTAAAGTCAGGATGCCGGTGTTGCTTCTTTTCAGTTCATCGAGGTTTGGTCAGACAGAAATAGATAACTGAACTAGTTGTATTTTTGTGTGTGTGTGTGTGTATGTGCCTTGTCGAAGAAGCCTATGATCCTTTTGTCAATGCTGCAAGTGATTTTCTGTTAATGCACTTACAATGTTGTGGACTAGAGAATTAGATCACGGTTTCCATTTTGAACAAATGCACCGCATCGTTATAATCAGTACTCTGCATGATTACTAAGTGTAAAAACTTTTCTGTATTGGTGGGTTAATTCTTTAAATGTACAGATAACACCGAAAACAAGGCTTCCATCTGTGATGAGGTTGAGGTTTGGATAGTGCATTGTCTATCTTATTAGTATTAACTTTTTTTTTTGGTCAGCTTTTTTTTAAAAATTGGAGTACAAGAACTAAAATCATTAAAGTATTTGCCATTAGTACCATTTTGGTTCATGCATCTCATGTAGTACTTGCTCTGCTTACAAATTGGTGTTATTTATAATTGTTCATAAATATTAAGTGTTTGGCTGGGGGAAGTAGAAGAGCGAAGTGCATTTGAGGGGAAGTAACTTTGGTTGAATGTTTGGTTCCCACTAAATTTCTGCTTCCCATTAATTTTTTGTCTTTTGCTTCCGTTCCGTACGGGAAGTTGGCTCACCCCGATGATCCCAAGCAAGGGAATCGAAAAGTTAAAGCAATTTGGACTGCACTCGGGAAGAGGGATTGACCCATATTACTGGAAAAATACGAACTCAAAGCATACCATTCTGTTTTAACTTTTGCAGTGTTACAGAAATAAAGTCAAGCAATACAACAATAAGCAAGGAATTAAAGCAGTATTTGGAATTAAAGCAATCCTATATATTAGTATTATAATATATAGGATTTTAATAGAAAATTGCTCTTTTCTTAATAGAAGAACGTAACAGAAACAAAATTTAAGAATAAAAATGTTTATTTAAAAAAAATGCAAACACGAAATTGTAGATTATTTAAATTATAGGAAAAAAAAATTATAATTTTTCCTTTTTAAAAAACTATAAATTTAATAAGTTTAAAAGAAAATTTCCATTAACAATGGAATAGTTTTGTCACACAAATCACAGGTTTAGAAATTGGAACAGTTAGGCAAAACTAATAGCGACATGCCGTTTAAGGCTCTGTGCTTCAAATGCTTCAAAAGCTCGAAACTTTATGTTCACCAGAGCCCCATTAGACATATTATGGTTGGCGCCTCAAGTCCATGGCTGCCATCACCACCACCATATCTCCATCAATTTCATCTCTAAATTCTTTTCATTTCCCTCCAAAAAAACCATCTTTCTTCAAACCCAAATTCAATCTTCGTTTTCCTCGCTTCTCTGCCTCTAGAAATCCATCCCTCCTTTCACCAACCTTTAATCGTTTTAAGCCACAAACCATTCAATCCCTTTTCCCTTTATCCTCTGCAACGAACTCTTTTATTGAAATTGACCACTTGTTCTATTTGCTTCGTTTGTCTGTTAAATACACTGATATTGAACTTGCTCGTGCTATACATGCTGCAATTTTGAAGCTTGATGAAGATATCCAACTGGGTAATGCTCTAATTGTTGCTTATCTAAAATTGGGTTTTGTTGATGATGCTTATGAAGTTTTTAATTGCCTCTCTAACCCAGATGTAGTGTCTTATACTGCTTTAATTTCGAGTTTTTCTAAAGTGAATAGAGAGAATGAAGCAATTGAGCTTTTTTTTAGGATGAGGAGTGTTGGTATTGAGGTTAATGAGTATAGTTTTGTTGCTATTTTAACTGCTTGTATTAGGAATTTCGAATTGGAGTTGGGTTTGCAAGTTCATGTTTTGATAATTAAGTCGGGGTACTTAGAATGTACGTTTGTGGCAAATGCTTTGATGGGTTTGTATGGTAAAACAGGGTGTTTGGATTTTGTTATTCAACTATTCGATGAAATGCCTGAGAGAGATATTGCAACGTGGAATACTGCGATATCCAGCTTGGTTAAGGAATCCTTGTATGAGAAAGCATTACAATTGTTTAGAGATTTGTACCTAACTACTGATTTTAGAGCTGATCGACTCACCCTGTTATCAGTGTTAACAGCTTGTGATGGGTGTCATGCTGTGATGGGAGGTAGAGAAGTTCATGCTCATGCCATTAGAATTGGATTAGAAGCCAACTTGAGCATTAACAATGCAATTATTGGGTTCTACACCAAGTGTGGGAGTCTAAAAGATGTTGTGGCCGTGTTTGATAGAATGCCAGTAAAGGATATAATTACTAAAACAGAAATTATTACAGCATATATGGAATTTGGATTGGTGAATTTGGCTGTAGATGTTTTTGAGAACATGCCTGAGAGGAACTGTGTTTCTTATAATGCTCTTTTGGCTGGATTTTGCAAAAATGGTGAAGGATCAAAGGCCCTGGATTTATTTAATAAGATGGTCAAAGAGGGAGTAGAATTAACAGATTTCACTTTAACTAGCATTGTAAATGCTTGCGGAATGCTAATGACGAATGAATTGAGTACACAACTTCATGGGTTTGTCATTAAGTTTGGTTATGGATCAAATGCCTGCATTGAAACAACTGTACTTGATATGTGCACTAGATGTGGAAGGATGAGAGATGCTGAGAAGATGTTTCGCAGGTGGCCATCTGATTGGGATAGCTCAATTATTCTGACATCAATGCTGTGCGGGTATGCACGAAATGGGATGCCCGACGAAGCAATTTCTCTGTTCCACCAAGGCCGATCAGAGGGGTCAATAGTTTTGGATGAAGTTGTTCTGACTTCAGTACTTGGCATCTGTGGGACTTTAGGTTTTCATGAGATGGGGGAGCAAATCCACTGCCAAGCTCTGAAATCTGGGTTTCTGGCTGATATAGGAGTTGGAAATTCTGTACTTAGCATGTATTCCAAGTGTTGCAACATGAATGATGCAATAAAATCTTTCAATTCTATGCCAGCTCATGACATAGTTTCCTGGAATTGTCTGATTGCCGGCCATATCCTTCACAGGCAGGGAGACAAGTCATTGGTTATCTGGTCAAGAATGGTTAAGGAAGGTATTAAACCAGATTCTGTCACTTTTGTTTTGGTAATTTCAGCTTTTAAACATACTAGCTCAAATTTAGTCGATGAATGTCGTAGTCTTTTTCTTTCAATGGAAAAGGTCTATGAAGTTGAACCCACTTCAGAACATTATGCTTCCTTGGTAAGTGTTATGGGATATTGGGGTCTTGTAGAAGGAGCAGAGGAAATAATCATTAAGATGCCCTTTGAGCCAGACATCTCTGTTTGGCGAGCTTTACTCGATAGTTGTAGACTTCACATGAAAACTGACATTGGAAAACGGGTCGTGAAGCGTATACTTGATATGGAGCCACAGGATCCATCTGTATTCGCGCTCATCTCAAATCTGTATTCTGCTTCTGGGAGATGGCATTGTTCAGAAATGGTCAGAGATGATATGAGAAAGAAGGGTTTTCGGAAACACCCATGTCGAAGTTGGGTCATTCATAAAAAGGAAGTCCATTCATTTTATGTAAGAGATCAATCTCATTTCCAGACAAAAGACATATACAGTGGATTAGACAGACTGATATTGGAATGTCTAAAAGCTGGTTATGAGCCGGACACAAGTTTCGTTCTTCATGAAGTAGAAGAGTATCAGAAAAAGGAATTCTTATTCTATCACAGTGCAAAACTTGCAGCAACATATGGACTTCTGATGAGCAAACCAGGAAAGCCGATTCGAGTGGTGAAGAACATCCTTTTATGTGGGGATTGCCATACATTCTTGAAATATGTTTCTGTTGTTACAGGGAGAGATATAATCTTAAGGGATACTTCTGGTTTTCACTGCTTTTCAAATGGTGAATGTTCATGCAAAGATTGTTGGTGATTTGTTCTGATCAGCTAAAATATAGCTTATATCCTCATAACAATGGATGCTATTATTCATTGTACAATTTTGAATTTTGTATTTATTTTTCCTTTTCATTTTTGTTTCTACACATTTATGTAGTAGATATGTAATCTCTTCAAATATATAATTTTTCTCTTCTTTTTCTAAATAAAATTGTAGTTTATTTAGAGGCAATACATCTTCTAACAGACACTATTCACTTATTTTGAGTGATTAATTTTATTTTTGCTCAATTATGAAGCAATTAATTAGAAAATTCCAATTTTTTTACACACATTAAAGTGACTAAAGTTGGAAATTTCAATTCAAAACTCTATGTAATTGTATTTATAATACTAGTATTTTACTCGCACAATGCGCGGTCGTGTATAATGTGTTTAATTTTATATTATTTTTTTAATATAAACAAAATATTAAGGTTTATAAAAAAAAAAAAAAAAAAATGAATCCTTAATAATTAGATTAAAATCTTCTAATTAATTACTTAATCTAAATATTTTTATATTTAAAATAGGTAAATAAATCAAATAATTTTATTATAATCATTCAAAAATAAAATTAAACAAATTCAACCAAACGAATTTCATTTAATTTTGGTCACAAAAAATGAAAATCAAGAAACTAAAATGGATACAAACAACCCCTAAGCAATTAAAATAAAAAATGCAAAATGTTCATGTTCAAAAATTATTTTGGAATATAAAACTAATTCTCTTCCTTGATCACTACCTTTTTTGGCTTGCTTGTAGAATTTTTAGCGGTAAGATCTTTTTAATCCAAAAATGCCAAAGGGTCATCTTTACTTCTTGTTCTTTTAGCGGAGATTTGAGCAGGCGAGATACTTTCTACTTAGGATAATGAATCCTACAATTAAAAAATTGTCATTTAATAACAAAGTTAAAAAAAAAAACTTTAAATAGTGCATATATTTGACAAATGTGAATATGTACGACCTTAATCTCATCTCGATTTGTATTTTTTCCAGTACTATTACCTCCATCAACCTATAAGTATAATTTTTAAAATTAATATTATTGCAATACATTATTTAATGATAAAAAATTATAAATACTAAATTTGGAGATTTTAAACTCACGTGTAATGGTTTAAATTTGGCATTTTGTTCATTATTTCCAATAATATATTGGTCTCTGCATAGATTATAACAAACAAATTGTTTTTCTCTCCGTAGTCCCACTTTAATCATTAATTTTTTATCAACAATTTTGCCTACTTCGTCAGAATTACCTCCTAAAGCACTCAATTGTTACAACAAATTTTATAAATAATAGATGTGTAATAGAATACTCTAAAATAAATCTATGAACTTACCTTAGCAAATTCAAATGCTGTCATCCCTAGCATATGCGTCGCTTTTCGATTCCATAATAATAAATCCATAAAACCGGTGCCATCAAAGATATTTAATTCAAGCTTGTAACTATATTAGCAATAAAATGAATATGAAACTTTTGAGTTATTTATTTTTAACAACTAATGCAAAATAACTCATTATTACCTTGTTGGTGGGTTGGGATCCAACTAAGATTATTCATGGGCTCAACTACAGATTTGCTTGTTAATGCCAACTTGAATTTGTGGTTAGTTGGCTTCAAAGTTACCATGTTTGCATGGACACTTAATGTTCTGATCATGTAATACCCAAGCTCCTTTATTTATTTTTTTCCAAAATTCAGCAGCAACATACTTTGACATAGAAATTTGAATATGGCTATCCTGAAATTTAAACATGAATATAAGAGTAATAGTTTATTTAAAAACTTACATATAATCTACCATTATATAAGCATTTGATTATAATAAAATTATCTATTTTTTCATCTTGCAAAATAATTTCTATAGCAATTGAATTGTTTGAATTGGTGCGTTGTGTAACTTTGCAATACGTAAGGCACGTAACATAAGCACCCAATTTTCCGTACTGCCATTTAAATCATCGATGAAATCAACCTATGGCAAATAAAAAAATAATGAGAAGAACATAATTACGATATCAAAACAATGAGATTTTGTGTTTACAACAAAGATAATTAAACTAATTTTAATGTTTATTTAAAAAACTTACATGATTAGTGGTAACCATTATATTGCATGAGGTACTTGATTTTACCATCTACACGAATAAATTTGATTACAAATACATATAAAAGATTATTCTTGTTCTTCTAAATATATAGTTCAATATGGGTGAGAGTATTTTGATAGTCAAATAAATTTATACTTAAATTAATTCAAAATTAGGGAATAAATTAAGCAATCAAATCCCTTAATTTGATACGAAATGACTACTTTTCCATATATTTATTTATAAGGGAATCAAAATTTAATAACTTTCCAATTTAAATCTATATTTAATGTGGCTCATTATTGCTTATCAAAGAAAGACCGGAAAAAAATAATTAATTTACTAAAAATAATCTTGATAGTTAGAGTTTATAATAGCTTTTGGCACAAATATGGTAATTGTAATCCAATAAATTACTTAATCTCGGCACAATTAATGGTAAATAAATAATTACTTAATTTAAATTATTTTTATATTTAAAATAAGAAAATAAGTCAAATATTTTGTTTCTATAATGGTGAACCAATCTTCATAATAGCTTTTGGTATAAATATGATAATTTTGATCTAACAAATTGTTAAATATTTTGTTTCTTATTTAATAAAGATATTTTTAATTTTAAAAATGAACTTTTTTGTGTGTGAATGCTTTTATCAGATTAAAATTTGATAATTAATTAGAGTAAACTTTATTAATAAGAATTATATTAATTGAACTAAAAGTCAAACTACTTATTTAACAATTTTTAAGTTATTATCCTTTTTAAAATTTTTAATTTTGCTTTTTATATATAATAGATATAAAATGAATTATAGAAATAAGTTCAATGCACTCAAATTCCTAAACAATTCTTAAAACAAACACAACAAGATGCACTTATTGTTTCTCTTTAAAATGATTTTATTTTATTTTTTTTGGAAATCAAGTCAATTTTTATTAAATCCCAAAAATAGTTCAAATGATTAAAAAAAAATAATTAAGAGTTCTACTGTCTTCGTTCTTAAAATAATAAAGACTTTAGGGTAAAATTTCATTTCTAAATAATTGAGGCTTAATTTGTTTTTAATGTATGTAAAATTCATTTTTTATATTGAGTGAATATAAATGGTTACTTTTTAGATAAAATAGAAAAAAAATAAGCGTCAATAGTAAAAAAAAAAATTATTATTATTAAATTTGCTTAATCAAATGCATTTGATTGTACTTAATTTTATTAATATTAATAAATTTATTTCTATTTTTCAACCTCTCCCTCAAAAAAAAAAAATTCTATTTTCAACTTTTTTTTTTTTTTGAGATAAATATATTTTCATCTAAAAACTCCTGCTTTTAATCAGTTTTCTTAACATAACATAATTTCGTTAAAAAAAAAAAAAGGGCGATTGAAGTACAAACGTCATAAATGAGCGTGAGGGCATAAAAGCTACTCCATCATGAGTACCATCGTCGACATTGATTGGATAATCTGAGTAACGGAAAATCATCTGCTATTGACATCTTCCACTCCAAGCTTTTACCTTTTCTCGATCATCTTCATGTCGTAACTGATATTATTACGTCCATGGACGACCGTCGTAAGAATCAGGTGCTCTCTTTTCTAATTTCTTCTCAATTTCATAATTTCTCACAAAATTCGCTTTGATCAATTCGAAATTTATCATTTGATTTTCTTAAATTTCGTGTTTATAACTTTGGATTGAAAATGGTTAGGTGTCCTTAAGAGGAGCAAGTGCCAAAGAGATTTCAAGGGACGCCCTTCTTGAGAAAGTCTCTCATGAAAGAGAACTACGTAGTTATGCTAGAAAAACTACTGCTTCTGCTATCTTTATACAGGTATACACTTAATTTCAGAAACATTATTTTTTTTTAAATTGTAATTGCTAGTGATAATTAACTGCCTAAGCTTAATTAGTATGTTTTATTAAGGAAAGATAATTTTTTAGCTTTTTGGTGTAATTTTAATTTTGGGTATTATAATTTGATGGGAAAGGAGGTTGCTTGGCAATGATGCTTCAATGAATGTGATGGAATAAATAGAAAATTTTGATTTTAATTTCAATTTCTTTCTTTGTAAGAATGTGAAAATGACCCTTTTTTTGGGGTTTGGTTGGGGATTACAGAGAGTTTGGAGGCAGTATAATGTGACAAAAAAAGTAGCTTTGCAGCTTCAAGAAGAATGGCAAAACATGTTGAAATGTCATGATGGTATAATAACTGCCAGCTGGATTTCTGATAAGGTCTTGAGGCCTTTTCTTTTCTTTGTTTTTTGTTTATCAACTCGGCATCGGAAGATCTGCCTCAATGATATTAACTGTATGCAAACTTGCTTCAAGATTCTACTAGAAAGCATCACTTCTACAGGTGTGTTAGTTTGCTGTGCTTTATACAGGATTTAGTTATTTGGTTTCAGATTTCCAAATGATCTACATGCTCTTGTGAATTTTGGATTTCACTATGGAATCTTGTTGGGAACGTTTGATTTGTAATTAGATCAGATAAATAGAGCCTTTTTTTAATGCAGATTGCAGCATGTTACCTAAATTTTTAACTTTTGATTTGGTTCCATAGAGATAAACTGTTCATAAATGTAGGTCCTTTGCCTAATCGCATATGGTGATCTGACATCTGCTTAGATATGAACGTTTGTGATATATGCGTTATATCATGATAACGGCTTTTTTATTCATTGAGACATTAAAGGACCTGATTAATTCTGTACAATATTTGTCATTGATCTTTCTAGTTGTCTGTTGCTTGCTTGCCCACTTCATAAACTGCTGAGCTTCTCCCTTTTTCTTGTTAAGGGTAGATTCAAGAAAGAACTTTTGCTCCCTAGCACTGGGTACAGTTGAAGAGAGAAGAACTTGGGGATATCAATCAAAAAGGCTTATTTGTCTCTGCTCATTTATCCTCTCTGAGTGTGATCAATCTCGTTCCACAACGCAAGATTTTGTCTTGCTAACTTCTATTGCAATGCGTTTTCTTGCCACCTTAACCGATCCGAAGGGATGGAAAAGCATTACCTACAATAGTCCTGAAGATGCAGTTGTAGCAGGAGCAGTAAATGATTTGGTTAGGTTTATGGGAAACCCTAAAAGTGGTCTTTACATAGCTATCAGAAGATATATTAACCAACTGGATATTCTTTATGGTTCGAAAACAAAAAGTATGGTCCAAACAGATAATAAATTCGTGATTACTGCAACGGCAATAACTTTAGCACTAAGGCCAGTTCATGCAACTAATTTCAAAATAACAGGCTCCAACCGACCAGACATGCATTCAGCTAGCGTGCAATACTGTTTGTCTTTACTTACAATTCCAAGTCTTACTCAACGCCTACCAGCTGTTCTTGTTTCTGCTTTGAAGCACAGATCTATTCTGTCACAATGTCTCCAGACCCTACTGGTAAGGTTCATTAAATTTGAGCTTAGCTTATTAATATTTTGAAATATACACAACGTTTGAACTCGTTTCCTTGGCTGATAATTTGGGTCATATTTTTATCTTCATCAATGTGCTTTATTCTAGGGAATGCTATTTTATTGCTTTTGTTGGTGCAAGTTAGATGATATGAACCCCCGTATACCTGTTAAATCTTATAAGCATTTTAGGAATGGTGGTTACTGAAATTCATTTTTGTACGCTTTCAAGTTTCGTATATTTTACATTATCTCAAATCCCAATAACTAGGATGTGGCTGGACAAATTATAAATTTCCTATATATGTTGAGCCAACAGATCGGTGCTGGCCAATACATGATGTATCAATAAGACATTCAACTCTATTAGTATCATGCAAACTTTTCCATTATTTTCTTTTTTTGCATACTGTAGTGAAGTGAATATAATGAACATTACATTAAATTCAATTGATAAATTCTTATAGTTCTTTTCAATTAAACTCGATTTTATCATTCAAAACCTGCGAGGGCTGATCAAACTTTGGCAGGTGATGACAGATTCTGAGGGATGGTATATTAAAAGAGATGGCCCAGATGGATTGGTTAAAAATTCAGCATTCATCAAAGATGATTCCACCAGTAGGCTGGGCTCTTGCAAACATTATCTGCCTAGCTACAGGAACTGAGAATGACTTTTTGGATGCCAAAGCGCTCAATCAAAGTCTAGACTATGCATTCTATGTCCGTGTCGTGACCATGCTCGCTGAGAGCTTATTGTTATTTCTCAACCGTAGTGAATGGACCGGAAAGGAAAACCCGTTCCCTCAGTATGCTGAAACTTCTTCAGAGCCTGTTGGTAAAGTTGTATATGATAATGAAACTACAGCTGCCTTAAACATGTCTTTTGTGGATCAACTGAAACCTGTTTGTCAGCAATGGCATCTTACAAAACTTCTGGCTATCTCAAAGACTGAGACCTGTGTTCATATGGATGAAACTTTAGCTGCTCAAAGTCCAAATTACTTTAGGAAGTTGGAACTGGTTGATATTGCACATTTCTATTCTAGCTTCCTCAGAATATTTGCAATCCTGAACCCCGGGCTTGGGCCATTGCCTGTTATTAATATGCTATCATTTACACCTGGATATCTTGTCACCTTGTGGGAAGCATTGGAATATTTAATTTTTCCTAGAAAAGAGCACATATCTGCTGATAATGATCTTCACATGAGTAAAATGTCAGGGAACAAACGGGATGGTAGTGAGAAAAAACCCAAGTTGCTCAATAAGGAAGGAGGTAATAGATGGGCCAATGTGCTCCAAAGAATTACTGGCAAGTCCCAAACCGATATTGATCATACAGATATAGTTGATGGGCAACTGGGGGAGACAGCTGAAGGCTTGCAAGATGTTTGGGATGTAGAATCCTTGAGATGTGGTCCACAAAAAATTTCAAAAGATATTTCATGTCTGATTCATCTGTTCTGCGCCACATATTCTCACTTACTATTAGTTCTTGATGATATTGAATTCTATGAGAAACAGGTAATCTGTTTTGCTTCTTATTCTTCTCCTTCATTTTTTTTTTTTTTTTTTCTAAAATGCAAAACCATATGGAGTATTCTAGAGTATTTATTTTGCATTTTTTGGTACAAGTCAGGTCCCATTCAAGCTGGAAGATCAACTAAGAATTGCTTCTGTGCTCAATACATTAGTATACAATGGGTTTGCCCAAAGTACATTGCAGCAGAATAGTCCCCTTATGGATTCTGCAATTAGATGCTTGCATTTATTATATGAAAGGGATTGCAGGCACCAGTTCTGCCCTCCTGTTTTGTGGCTTTCACCTGCTAGAAAGAGCCGCCCCCCGATTCAAGTGGCTGCCAGAACCCATGAAATCATTTCATCAAGTATAAAATCAGATGATGCATCAACGGGTCCAAGTATGGGTTCTGTAATCACCACTACTCCACATGTATATCCATTTGAAGAAAGGTAAGATGAGTTACTCGATTGCTATTATGCCTTGTTATACTTTGATGCAACTATTCCTGCATTCTGGATTTTGTTTTTCATTTATTGAAATGGAATTCTATCACCACAAACTGCATTACTTTCAAAATTTTTATTGTCCTTGCTGTTCAAAAATGCAGTTGACCTTTCCCATGGATCATTTTTTATTGCATGAACTTTTGAAGTCTATTACTTTATTTAAATCACTTAGCTTTGTTTCCAAGGTGATGGTAGTAATTAATTATCTTATACTCACAGAGTTCAGATGTTTAGAGAGTTTGTCAACATGGACAAAGTAACACGAAAAATGGCTGGCGAAATAACTGGACCTGGTTCACGAGCAGTTGAGATTGTAGTTCGTCGGGGTCATATTGTTGAAGATGGGTTTCGTCAACTAAATCCTCTTGGATCGAGATTGAAGTCATCTATTCATGTTTCTTTTGTTAGTGAATGTGGCGTGCCAGAGGCTGGCTTGGACTATGGTGGATTATCAAAGGAGTTCCTAACAGATATATCAAAGGCAGCCTTTTCACCTGAGTAGGTTTTTTTTTCTAGCATTTTTATATAATTTTTTTTTCCTTTCATCCATCATCTACTTCGTGATGTCATACGTCTTTAACTATTTTTCTGTGCTATTTAAGGTATGGGCTATTCTCCCAAACGTCAACATCAGAGAGGCTTCTAATCCCAAATCCAACTGCAAGATATCTAGAGAATGGTATCCAGATGATTGAATTTCTTGGCAGAGTTGTTGGAAAAGCTCTTTATGAAGGCATATTGCTGGACTACTCTTTTTCACATGTTTTTGTACAAAAGCTTTTAGGCCGATATAGCTTTCTTGATGAACTATCAACACTTGATCCAGAGCTGTACAGGAATCTCATGTATGTGAAGGTAAACTAGCTTGATCAGTTGCATGACTTTCGGTTTTATTGATTCTTCTATTTACTTATCACCTATACTTATCCTTGTGTATTTGCAAAACCAAATGTTTAGTCCTCAGATATTTTTTGCTTTTATCCATAACATGCTGCTCGTTCTACAGAATTATGATGGTGATTTCAAGGATCTCTTTCTGGACTTCACTGTTACAGAAGAATCATTTGGTAAACGGCATATTATTGAGCTTAAACCTGGCGGCAAGGATATTTGTGTGACAAATGAGAACAAGATGCAATATGTTCATGCAATGGCAGATTATAAACTCAATCGACAGGTATCAAGTTACTTCTTCACAAGTTCTATAGTACTATCACCTTTTGTATTGATTTACCTTACCTTATACTAATTGTTCAAACTGCAGATATTGCCCTTTTCAAATGCATTTTATAGGGGACTAACAGATCTCATATCCCCATCTTGGTTAAAGTTATTTAACGCAAGTGAATTCAATCAGGTAAGCTTTCCTGTTCTTGCACTTAAGCCAATAATGAAAGTAACCATCTCATTTCATTTATTTATATAGTTTGGTATTTAATTTGCATGTATATAATTATAATGGCACAGCAATTGTGGTTTCTCAATAATTTTATATTGCAAGGGTTTTTTGTCTTTGTTTTATTCCAATTTTGACCCAGATTGTTTTATTCAGTTACTTTCAGGTGGTGACTTTGACATTGATGTGGATGATTTAAGAAATAACACACGTTACACGGGTGGTTATTCTGAGAGCAGTAGAACTATCAAACTTTTTTGGGAGGTACTTGCCCTATGTTGAATGTTAAATATTTTTTTCTTGTGTATCAAACTCCATTTTATATAAACATTCATGTGCATGTAAGCTTTTTGGCTTATTTCTTTTCTTATCTAATTCATGCATGTATCTTATAAATGTCATATAGTACTCTAGGTTTTATAACTATGGGTAGTCATTAAATAAATGCTTTAAATACCAAGCTACATGTAAGCTTCTGCATCTCTTGGCTCCCACTGAGTACTGAACCAAATAGATTCCACATCTTAATACAAGTCAGTTATGCAACAAAGCATGTTGTATGCACCATTTTCATTATTCTATTTCTCGGAAGTAATGTATTTCTGACTTCAAGATTGCATGTCTTGATATCTGGAAAATTGCACTGATCATCTATATCCTTTTTGTTTTGGATTTTGTTTGAACATGTTTCAGGTAATTAAAGGATTTCAACCAAATGAAAGATGTATGCTGCTTAAATTTGTGACCAGCTGTTCTCGAGCTCCATTACTTGGTTTCAAACACTTGCAGCCATCCTTTACCATCCATAAGGTATGGCCTTTCTCGGACATCTTCTTACCTTCTTGAACTATTTCATCATGTGCCTATTTGGCAGTGGCTTTCAAAAAAAATAAAAATAAAAATAAAACACTAAGAAGGGTAAACAAAATAATGAAAACTTGTTGAAACTTACAATTGAATTTAAATTTCTTTACCGACAATCTTGATATTTTCAAATCTTAGTATCTAGTTTTTTACCTGATTTTGGTGTATTCAAGGTAGTAGTGCTTCAAGAATTTCCTGCTAATTTTTTAGATGCTATTTGGGTCGTCCAATCTTGACCTCTTATAGTGTAGAAATGCATCTTGAGATCCATGAAAAGGGTGGATAGGAACAAACTATATCTTGTTCACTTTTCAATATTGAGAAGTATAAAAAAATATGCTAGTCCTTATAGATGTAAAAGAAAAGAATGCCTTGAGCATTGAGAGTTAGTTGAAAGCAGTCAAAAGTAAGTTGGAAAGGCTTTAGTCTTTCTTTTTGAACAAGGTGTATGTATATGCTCATCATTTTATTAGTAAGACTGAGTTTCCTGCTGCATGAATTGATCCACCATGATGTCTGCGGTAATTGCAATTATTTTCTCAGCTGAGAAAATGGTTTCATAAACTTATTCATGCCTGCAATACATGAACTTATGCTATTATTAATTATCGCAGGTTAAGTTTTATAAAAACATAGGCTGAGAAATGATAAAAAGAAATCCAAAATGATGATAGTGGAATTGAAAACTAGGAGTTTGATTTCTAGGTAACATGTGATGCATCTCTTTGGGCAACAATTGGAGGACAGGACGTTGACAGGCTTCCATCAGCTTCCACATGCTACAACACTCTAAAGGTAATCTTAATGCAAGGCTCAAGAACAATCATACCCACCATTTTATCTCTTATTTTCTAGTCAATATATTTGTTTATTTTTTAATTTAAACTTGGTCATTCCCGAGCTTTATTCATATAATCTCGGATGGCTACAGCTTCCAACATACAAACGCGCAAGCACATTGAGAGCGAAACTTCTTTATGCAATCAGTTCCAACGCTGGGTTTGAGCTTTCATAGAGATTTCATATATCTTCTGAATTCTTGATGTCAGGTAAATTGTTTTGCCAGCTTGGCCTTTTATAGTTTTATGTAGTTCATTTGTAAACGGTAAAAACCTGAGTGGGGAATGACAAGATAACTGTAGATGTAATTATTGAAAACTAAGTTTGAGAATGTTTTGATGTCATCTTGTATTCTCGAAGATTTATTTTGTTGACGAGTTTAGTAATGCTTCGGATGACAATCGAAGATTTAAGGAATAACTGGGATTCATCTGCATAAGTAGATCAAAATAAATTCATCTGTAACTTAGTTATCTTATTAGAACATATATATCTATGATGTTACACCTCAACCTGCGAAAGACATATATATTTCTGATATTGTTCATATACATATATAACATCCAAAAGATGATTATAAGGTATATGAACCGGTAGGAAATTGTTTCGACAGTGGAGGAAGAAGCTGCTGCTTCAAGAAATCAGATCAAATCCCTGTGCAAGTAGATCACCAGCTAGGACCCTATTAGCAGCTTCAGAAGGATGAAATCCATCCCAAAACACATACTGTGTAGCATTGCTGCACGTTCCCAAAGACCTTTCATTGCAGAGCACCGAGGTCTCTAAAGTACCAGTTCCACAGCAAGACCTTCTTGCTTCAAAGAACCCTGCAACAGAAAATGCATTATAGCACAAGAATTAATTTTATATGCAACTATATTTGAAATGTATGTGAAAATTTACATCATATCGACTAACTAGTTAGTTGTTTGTTACAGATTAAGCTTATTACCATTGTCGCTAGGCTTTAAGATCATATCCAAGAGAGGCTGGTAGATATCGAAGACCACAAGTTTGAGGCCGGGGAGATTATTCGCCAGACTGCTCGAGGTGCTCTTTAATTTAGTGTTGAAAGAAATGGCATCCTGGTTTAACCTATCAACACATTGGTTGCTTCCTGCACCAAAGAGGGTAATAGCTGCAGGTAAACACCCTGTTGGAGGCAAGCTTGTAACTCCAATTCTTCTTGCTCCCATTTGATATAGATTCTGTGTTGAGCACAATCATCATTAGGGACGGATGGGTTTGTGCTTAGTGTAAAAGGGAAAAAAAAAATTAAATAAGTGGGTTTCTCTTTTTCTCAGATGTTAAACCCAAATTACATAGAAACTGAAAAACTCAATCTTTGTACATGTTTCACATCAAAATCATGCTACTGATGTGTGATTGAATGTACTCCCATTTATGATATAGATTGGTTGATTTTGTGCAGAAATTCGACAGATTTGAACGATGATTGTTTATCGAATACTTATGCATTTGAGATCATTGTTTTCTTTTCCAAGTATGTGAAGCGAGCAAAAGTAGGTAATGCTTTACCTGAATGAAAGTAGTGTAGTATGTCATGAGATTATCGGAGAACCGATTTGGGGAGTAAACTCCATTAATAAGGGGATTAATGTAGTAATTCTGTATATAATCACTGCTTCCTGCACTAACAAGGTGAATAGCATTAGAAAATATGTTGTTGGCCTTGGCTTGGCCTGCCATGTCCACAACTTTTCTTTGATATTCCTTGTAGTAGTTCAGCTGCTGAGTCAATGGAATAGCTCCCTGCAAAATCCACAATAAATTGAAATTCAACTTGCTTTCAACACAGTTTTCGAATTTTACTCCATTTTCAAATCAAATTGAGCTCAATTAAGATTAGCTTCAGTACTACGAGAATCGTTATTGTATGCTGTAATGTAATATAATCGTGATTAAATTGTATGAATTTCTTTACGAGATTAAAATGAAAATCATTATTCAGAGTAATAATTACTTTCACATTTAGTTACAGCTTACTGAACATTGCCTAAAGTATGGATTAAAGAAAGACACAGAAATCAGAAAGGTAAAACTTACATAAAGCCTGGCTGTGCCATCATAAAAACCAGAAGCAGCAGAAGCAAAATTAACACCATTAAGAATGTTGCTTCCATTGGCTTCTTGGCTAAGGTAAGCTGGTTGGTATGAGCTGAATCCAAGGTACTCAGCTGCCCATCAACAAAGTAACATTAAAAAACAATGTCAAATTAAATAAATAATGCAACTTTTCATGGAAAATAAGATTTTCCCTCTTTTTTCTGTACAAGTTTTAGGAAATGTGTGAAACGAGAAAAAATCTATCTGAAAAATAATGTTTATATCATCTGAACTAACAAACAGATATAGAAAGATAGTTAAGAAATTAATTTACCAGTAAAATCAGTAGCTAGTTTTCCATTGCAGAATCTTCCAGTAGGACTATGAGTAACAAAATCCCTACCATAAGGAGGAAAATTTGCCTTAATTGCTGTATTAAGATTGTTATTATTACCCACATCAACAACTGAATCACCAAATATTATCAAGGCAGGAACAAGAGGATCTGCATTTGATATTGAAGAACATAGCAAAACAACAGCCAAACACAAAAAACTTCCAAACCCCATTTCTCTTTTCTTCTTCTTCTTCTTCTTCTTCTTCTTCTTAAGAAAAAATTGAAAAATTTAAACTGAGAAGAGGAAGGGGCAGGTGGTGGAGAATTTAAGAAGAGGAATAAAGAAGAGAATGAAGGTCAAAACTGATATAACTGTCTTAAAGAGCAAATTCCAAGAAAAAAAAAAGTGCTTATTTTATGGGAAAGAAACATGTTTAGCACCTTATAATAAAGTCCCATAATGCTTTTTGTCTTAATTGTACTTATTAGGCTAACTAAATTTTCAGGTGATGATGGACCAACAGAATCATTAAAATTTAGACATTCAATTGATAAGTTAGTTTACATTTTCATTTTTCTTCATTCCAAATTAATTCTTATGATTAAGAGATTAAGAATACTAATCCTTTGATATTTGTGACTGCCACTTTCAATAATATTTTCGTTGAAAATCAACCTGGATTCTATTTGTTTTTGAAAGTATGATGTGTCTTATCATTGTACTTAACACTTGTTCATTATTTTTTAATTTAAATTCTGAAATTGACACCATTAAAAATAAGTTCTTTCTTTTTTTATGCGTTTCTCAAAGTAAGCTACATAAAATGGAAATCAAAGTAAGCTTTTATAAAAGGAGAGCATTAAAGTGTTTTTATAAAGAAAATTGTTGAAAAAAGGTTAATAGCTTTTCCCCATTTCATGATAACAAACACTGCCACAAAGAGAGACTAATTATGGAGGAGGAGACAACTGGTTTCAATATCTGTTGAGTGCTAAGTCAATCAGAATAATGAATAATTGAATCATCCAATAAAATGTAAAAGAAAGTCAATAAATAATTCATTTTCGGTAATATACAAAAGAGTAAAACAATCCAAATATTTATGTAAAGATAATAAGATAATATAAATGAAACATTGTACTTCTGAATTTATAAATGTTACTGCCATATTTCAGGAGCTACAGATGTTATTAAATGGATTCTTAACTCTTGCACCAGAGCTTGTTTATTGAATTCGTTTTAATGTAAAAATTGAAACCCTAAAATATTACTACCCTTTTTTTTTTTCCATTTATTTACACTGAAATAAATATAAGTACAGTAATCATACTTTATAACTAACCTAAAAATAATTTAATCTATCTAGCCCGATCCATCAAACTATCAACATCAAACTTGAATCTAATCATACTGATTTCAGTGTAAAGAATTGAAAAAATAAGAGACAGTAGAAAGTTGTAGGTTTTTTTTTCCCCTCTTTATATAGTCTACAAGGCAGAGTGGTTCTTATGTCTTACTCAAAGCAAAAATAACCTAATTTCATTTTACAGTTTCTTCAGGTAAGGTCAAATTGAATTTAGATTTTTTAGCTGTTTAGGAAAATGAGAGAGTGAGGATGGAAAAGATTTTTTTATAAACCATTAATAAATGTATTTTTTTTTATTTTTACTGATTATTTAAAAAAAAACATTTTTTTATAAACCATTAATAAATGTATTTTTTTTTTATTTTTACTCATTATTTTACAAAAAAAAAACATAGAAAATAGTTTCTCTAAGAATTTTTTTTTTAAAACAAATATTGGAGGCGAAAGACTCGAGTTGTGAATCCATTAATTTTTTCATTTATATGACAATTTGATATTAATTAAAACTGATATGCTATTAGTGAATGGTTAATCTCAAAATATGAAATCAAACACATAAAAAAAAAACTTTTATATATATATATATAAATTAAATAGAAGGAATACTAAATTATATGTTTTTTTTTTTTTTTTGCCAAAATACTAAATTATATGGTTTTAACGCTCATAATCTTCATGACTACCTTCTATAATTTATACCCAAAACTAACAAGACAAATATTCCGTTAGTTTGAATATTTTTCCATCCAAAATTTTAAATATATTATGTGTAAGTAATGGAATATATTTGAAGTTTATGATAGAATAACCTTTTAATTAGAATGAGATAAAATATTAGAATTTATAATTTATATTTGTAACAAAATACCACTACTTTACAAAACCTAAGGACTAAATAATCATTTCCCCTTTTTTATGTTACTTAACTAAGCCTCACCAGCGATTTTTGCAGATAATACACAGGTAAATTATATTATGGTATTTATTACAAATAATTAGGGGTGTAAACGAGTCGAGCCGAGCCGAGCAGTGGCATGTTCGAGCTCGGCTCGTTTAATAAACGAGCGTAAAAATAGCGCTCGTGCTCGGCTCGTTTATTAAACGAGCGAGCTCGAGCGCGCTCGTTTATTTGTCGAGCATAAAATTATGCTCACGAGCGGCTCGTTTAAGCTTAATAATAAACGAGGCGCTCGAGCTCGAAT
>CATIWJ010413665.1:0-30405 GCA_949640765.1 Croton laevigatus
TCTCGAGCGATATAATAGGATCCTAATGTGTTATAACACCCCAATTAGCCTTGATACCGACCCCTTTAATAAGTAGAGGGACTCAAACCATTTGTAAACCAAACATCTTTTATATATATACCAAACTTTAACTTGTATATACCTTATAAACCTTGCATATATACCACTTGTTCAAGCTTACATCACATAAATTTCAACCATACATACCATTAAAAATCAACCTTTTTATCATTCAAAATATTTATAAGCAAGATGTGAGAAAAAATCTACCTTAAATTCAAAAATTCTTATAAAATAATTTACTTGACCATAAATTCCAAAATTTTTATAGAAGTTATTTCAACGTTTAAATATCCTCCCTTTAAAATTCCAGAATAATCAAGGTTCATTTTAGTAGTCAAATAATTCATTGAAACAGACTTCACTAGCTTGGTTGTTCGCTGGCAGCAGTTCTAATTGGCCCTTTCCATAACAAAATTCAAACTGAAAATGCTTCAAAATAATTTTTCTCAAATATTAGAATTATTGAAGCACAACATAGTCAAAATTTACCTGAAGATAATTTTTCTACATTTAATTAAAAATCACGAAAGTCAACTATTCCAGTTAAATACTTACTGATAAAAGTTCAGTAGTTAATTATTTTTTCATATCCAGAGCCAAACCAAAATCACTCCAATTTTACATAACTAGTAGACTCATCGATGAACAACATATCCTAAATTTACTTTAAAACTATTTTTCCATATTTAATTAAAAATCTGAAAAGTCACACGACCAATACAACCTTTTCAAATATAATATTTCTCAAGTCAAAACATGTTATCATACAAACTCAACATGTTGGCCCTATGGCAACTAAGAGGTGGGTGAATTAGTTAGTTTAAAAAAAAAAAAAAAACCTCTAAGTGTGAAATATGGTGGTTTAAGAAAGATAATGAAAGTTAAAGGAAGATAATGAAATATGAAAGATGAGCAAGAGATTTTATAGTGATTCGGATTCAATCTCAACCCTACGTTCACTTTTCCAATTCCCTCAATAATTGGATTTTGCAAATTGAAAAGTTATCTTCTTTGGTTATGGCGAGAGGGGTGTTTATAGTGATTCATAGCACCGTACATATACTGTGGAAGGTACAGGATGCTGGTACGTAAGGTATGGGTGAAGGTATGGTCGTCAGTACAAGAGACGCCATGCTGGAAGCTTTGGGAGACACCACGTTTGTAGTAGGTGACCTACTGGCGGTGGGAGCCAATGTAGGTCTAGCTCAAGCTTGCGACCTCTTTGGTTCGATTTTAAGGAAGGTCGCCTAGGGTGTCCTTATCTTGGAGTTGGTAAAAGGCGACTCTTTCATGGATCAGCTATAAGTGCCCTAAACATGTTCTGCTATGTGGAGGCTTACAGATGTCCCTCTTTTTAGTCCAAGTTAGTTTATATCTTGGCTATCAATAAGGTTAACGTGTTTGACCTATATTAAGCGTTTCAGACTAGACCTTTTCTAATTAAACAAAGTTGGCAAAATTTATGCAAGAGATTTAAATAGGGACGCCTATACGCCTTAGCTTTTAGAATTTTCTTTCGTGTGATGATTCAATGTTTCTCGGCTAATTACCGCGCTTTTCCCTGGTCCTCTATGGGCTTTAAAGGACACGCAAGTCATTTGGGTGCCATCAATACCCTTGACACACTTAGTTCTTATTGCCTATAAAAGGCCGGTATGTCCTTGTTGTATTACCTTGTTGAAAAATTGTGAGATTTCCCTTATGCATTAAACGTGACAATCATATAAAATAGTAGCTGAAGCAAAATAAAACACATGGGAAATAACTCTAGATTAAGTTCTATTAACCCAATCAAATCAAGAAAAGTTTAGGGATATACCATTTGAAGCGTGCCTACTTACAGATTGCTGCAAGCCTCCCACAAATTACTCTACACAAACAGAATGACCTAGGGACTATCAAATGATGACTCCCCTCTTTCTTCACACACACACACACACACAAGGGATCAAAAGGAGGATCCAGAGTGTGCTAGCACTACGAACGGAAGCTTTGAAGCCTCCCTAAGGTAGTTTATGTTCAAAATAAAAATAGAATAGAATATATGGAAGGTGAGTATTTGATTTAGATCCTCTTGTTATTCACCCAACAAAAAACCTTTGCGTTCCCTTCTATTTCATAAATAGAAGAAGAGATGGGAGAGCAAAATCCTTTCATTTTTCTTCTTGTAAAAAACAAAAAATAAAAAAAATAGAAATGGAAGGCAGAGTTCTTTCATTTTTCTTATTGTCTACCCACCAAAATGATTTCATTTTGTATTTCTTTTGCAAAATAAAAAACTTGGATAAGAGATGGGAGAGATTCAGTTTTGTATATCTAATACACAAAACATAAATCCTCCTTATCTTATCCTATCTTTACCGAAAACAACAATCAAAACAAATCAAATCTCTATTCGGTTTAACTTTCCCAAATTAAACCGATAAGTTAGGTTTAAAATCTAATAATAGGCCGGCCCAATCTCCATTCCAAATAAGGTTTGATTCTATTATTTAAATAATTTAATTAACCAATCAACTGGGCTTAATTTAATAAGCTTCCAAGCCCAACCCTAATCCTTTTACGTGTGCAATCCAAAAGGTCCGTTTAATATTGGCAATAGATCCAAATATCATTTAAGTCCATAAATTATAATTGGTCTCTAGCAAGACATAATATAATTATCCACATTAAAACGAGTGCCATTCTTACAAAGTAACAAAACTTGTAGCAATCTTATACAACCATTTACCTTTATCGATATCAATGATTAGCCAAAGGCATGTCATTGGTCACCCTTATTATTGCAAATTTATTTTATTGATTCTCCAATGATACTAACTAAAACAGTTAGATGATAACACTTATCATCCTATCTGGGAATGGCTATGCACTACTCAGTCTCACTAATCAATTAGCCAATGATATCTTCTTTCTTATAGAAAGAACAACAATCCCTTCACTTTATTTATGTTTCTAAGCATGATTCCTGGTATACCCAATCGTATCTATACTTGTCACCCTTTTATAGGTACGTTAGGTATATGTCAAAGCATATGAGAAATTACCTAAAAATCATAGTAATTTTATGTCTAAGGTTTCTAGTATAAGCATTACCTGAGAGATACTTGCGACTAAACACACATATAGTATTCTCCTCAAGTGGATCGATCTAATACACTATTTACCAACATGTATTATATAGTTCTAATAAATATCTCATATCTTATGATCTGTAAAATAAGACCATCTCATATAGTACATACTAGTCTTAATTTATTACCACTCCTAGAATAATAATAGACTAGAAATGTTTAGAATAGTATTTTTTATTACTGTAGGTTTTATTATCCACATCATCTAACTAATAACTAAAGCAGAATCACTATCCAAGAAAATTTATCAAATTCAATGCCTAGGAAATATAAATTGATAAATTAAATTCTCATAAATAATATATCTAGTACAAAAAGTTGGGGCTAAGGCAATTTTTTTTTCTTTTTGAAGGTAAAGATTCCCTTCAACAGCCTTCTTTTCTTCTTCGAGTTTAGCATTGGCTGCCAAAACTTTGTCAATAGCCTCCCTTTGGTCTCGACTTTTTTTCTCGAGCTCACGAATTCAATCTTAGAAGCCAAGAGTCCAGGTCGTACTCTATCATATAAACATGGAAATTAGTAAATGATTATATATTGCCCTATATAAGGTTGCTTATAATTAAAAGGAGATACAGGTAAAGGTGCTTATCATTATATTGCTCTTCACTATGTTATCCTCCATAATAGTGGCATGGGCTTTTTTATTTGAGCCTTATCAGAAGGGAAGTCCATTTCAACAAGCATGTGTGGTATCTCATATGCGGGTGGAGGTGAGACACATTCTTACTATACTCGCACTGCAAGCGGGCTAGAGGCTGTTATTTCAACAGCACTAAAAGCTATGACATCCTAATCATACAACTTGCCATTCTTTTCAATTTATTGCTTCAGGATACTAGGCGCATGTTCCTCTAGAACTTGAGTTACGCCTTTAGAGGTGAGGAGGTATGAGGTCACTCTTCATGAGGTCACTTTTCATGGGTCCTTGCTAAAGCGACCTTAGTTTTTGTGGTATGATTGGCAATGATTTCAACCTCCATATTCTCTTCGTCTTCTAAGGTGGAGGATGCTTGGCGGGTGACATTTCTTTTCTTGGTGGACCTCTCACCATCTATTTAGTAGCAGTAGCTTAGGGTTGTGTGTTTCTCTTATTCACATCTTGGCGAGATTAATTCAGGCTAGTAGATTTCTTCCTTGGCTTGTTTTCCATCGGTGTATGTTGAGTAGAGGGTGTTACATCGATGGTGGTTGTTATGTTTTTCTTATCCCCTTAGCTTAAGATGCCCTTAAGGGTTGCCCTTGAGGAAGGCTGCTGCTTTTTTTCAATACCTTAGAGTCCATATCTGTAATACAAAAAAAAGGGGTTAGTTACTTTTTAATTAAAGGGTTGAGGTAATTATATATGTATAGTTGGAACCTATGGGCTTACTATCTATTATAGGTCACTTATGCGCACCCTCATGGCACTCATAGAACTTGTGATAGCACACTTTAAAGAGGATGCCTTTGGCACTGTAGATTTTTAGGTCACCTATTTTAGTTTTTTGTTAGCATGGTAGGCCTAGTGGAGTTAATTTTCACACACTATTGCTCCACAATATAGGAAAGGCCACAATATTGGAAATGCAAACTTTCCCTATCTATTTGCCTCACCTATGCAAGCTGGCCCTTATGGGCACTGGTGAGGAACCTTCTGTCTTGTTGTAAGATTTTATAACCACTATGGGCTTGGAGGTAGTAGTACTATGTACTATCCATGTTTAGCATAAACATTTCGGCAATCATAAGGAAGCCTTCTACCTTGGCAAGGGCATAGATACAATAGAGGGTGCAAAAAGAACGAGGCCCTAGCTGGATTGGTGCGGTTCTGCAATTCTTGAGAAATTCTTCGATGCAGGGTAACAAGGGAATGGCATCCTATGTTTTAAATGTTCTCTTGTGATTAAAAGAGATTACGAGCCAATCCATGATTTTGGAGGTTGTGGTTGTAAGATTTGGAAGGGCTATCTTATATGGTGTAGGAAAGTTAAATTTATTCAAAAATTTGGGGCGGTTGCTTTCAAAACAACGACCTGTAAGCGGGATCGCTAATCATTTTCATCGCCAGAGGCCTCATCTAAAAGATAGGGGGCCTTCGTTAGTAGTAGATGGGTGAGAGGTCGCTTTTAAACCATCATGCCTGGGTCAGTTTTCCTCCTCTAATAGGAGGTCGCTATTGGAAAGGGATCTGGTCTGGGCTAGAGTCAGCTAACTTTCGTTAAAGAAGCGGTCACTATTTGCTAACCTATTGCTATTTAGCTAGAATCTAAGAAATCTTCGAATGACATTGTTAAAATTGAAAGAAATTTGGAGTATGAGTGAAAGAGAGGTACCTGGTTGAGATATGAGGTCCCTAAAAGCAAATGCTTATGGTAGGAGAAGAGAGGTCACTCAGACAGACTTCAAGTAGTAAGAAGGAAATGAAAGGGAAAGGGATCTATTTATATATGGACGGGGCACAAGAATTCATGAATAATTATGACTCCCAAATTACCAGCGTACCCCTCTAGGCTAAGCCTTGGGGTTAGGGTCAACAAGGTAATTAGCCGTGGGGTGCTGAGGCATCGCATGATTGCTTTGTTCTGAAAACTTAGGTTCAAAGTTTTCCTGCCAATTACTTTTACCTAAATTGGTGAGAGATCGTGGTTTTACAAGATTAGGCTACCTCGCCATAATGTACAAGTAGACTAAGACATGGAATGACTTTGACGTAAGAAGGGACATATGTAAGGCCCCACCATGAAAGTGATCTGCCAGGGGGACTGGCAACCGTGCTAAGGCCTGGAAAGGTCACCCAATGACCGACCTCTCAATTCAGTAGGGGAGGTCGTCCAGGTCAAGGGCGTATTGGACCCCGAAAATATAAGGGGCCCCGTGGACCACTATATTTTCAGGGCCCATTGGGCTATAGGGTCTACGACACTACCACTAAGAACTCAAAGTTTTTCGGACCTCACTGTCTTGAGTTCACTATATAAGGCCTTTGCATTCACTTAAGATCCTTAATCACTTTTCAGACTTTCAATCTCCATGTGTGCCCGGAAGAAAGGCAATAGTCCACTAAATATTTTTATCCACATAAGATCGAACATGGCACTTAGGGCTCAGAGAGCAACGTTCTCACCAACTAAGCCACTCTGCTGGATTTATATTATAAGTTTTTTTTAATGATTTAAAAATACCGAATTTGTTGTAAATATAGGAAGATTATAAATTATTCATATTCAATCAAATTAAACACCCGAGTTAATGAAAAAAAATCTAGATCAAACAACTAATTTTCAATTTCCACTCTAAAATTCAATAGAAAAATGGGGGGAAAGGAAAACTTGAACTAAAATTAATGCTTTAGCTTAGAGTAAATTGTAGGGTTGGCGTTGCATAGGAGGACATCATTATTACAACCTAGAGGATCAAAATGCTGTCTTTTCCTTTATCAATATTACAAAGGCTTATCAATATTGTCCCAACAAATAGCCATAGTTTTTGAAACTTTTGAAGTTCACCTTCCACAAGCTTACAAAGGCTAATCATGAAGAAAGGATGCAAGAAGGGTCCTCCTTTCTCCAAATAGAGGCACCAAAAAATGAGTAAGTATCACTTATATTAAAGCCTAACATGTATATTGTCATTTCCATTTAAATTTAAATGTTTTTTATCCATAAATGCATACTTCCCATATTGGTTGTGAAATTGCATACCTTTTCTTTAATTTTAGTACATATTTTCATGTAAATAGAATGTTTTTGTAAGGACCCTTCAGTTTCTTCTTTCTTTTTAAATTTCTTTTTTAATCATTTAAAATCAATGGTCCAACATTATTCTGTTGAATACTATCTACTACAAACATCCAAACTCTCTAACCAATACTACCCCTCAATTTTTCTCATGTCAAGTTTATTAAGTGCATTTTGGTTCAAGGATTGAATTTTTTTTTTTTTTTTTATCTACTGATATTAAGATGGGCTATCACAGAAGATTAACTAAAATATAAATATTAATAAATAATTATAAGTTAAATAGAAATTAAATTGAAGTTTCTAATAAATTGCAGGTTGCAAGAAAAGATGTGACCAACTCCATTAGCACTTGCTGAACTGATCTTCTATAAGTGCAATAACTTCGGAGTAGTTTCAAATGGAAGTAATAAGACTACGATAAGTGGTAGGATCGGTGAACAGTTCTCTAGTATCCAAGCCGAGCAGAAACTGCCATTTTCGTTATCATTATATTCAATAGATCTCAGAGCATATAATTTAATATTATCTCCGATTTTTTCATTTCTTTACATTTGCTTTTCACCAATACCAATAAAATCAACTTTTCACTAATATTAAAATAGAAATAATAATAAATAATTACTAACTTTCTAAAAAACTTACTTTTTCACCAATATTAATAAAGAAATAATAATAAACAATTACAAAACTTACTATAAATAAAAATGTAAATAATCAAAAAACACACCCAAAAAGGGAAACGTAAAGAATAAAAAAAATCGGAAGTAGTACTGGATAATAAATCTAAAATTAGTGTAAAATAAAACGTTCAAATTATTATATACATAAATACGTTTGCGCTTTGAAAAAAAAAAATTTGTTTAAAAATCCACTTAACTGTCAACCTTCTAAGATTAGTATGTTAAGATCATGTAGTGTCTTCTTTATATTTGAACTTACTATTCAAAGTTACAAGAACTCTCCACAATTGGGTACCAAAAAATTCTCAATTTACAGAGAAGTGTTGGATCATGTGGTAATACATATCACTTTCAATTCTTTCAGAAAAAAAAAAGCATATCACTTGCAATTGGAGAATCAAGTTCAATTCGTGGAAAGGACATTGTTAGGACCATGAACTTCAAGAAATTGTAATATTTAAGCAATGTTTTAACTTAACTTTAGGGTTTGTAAATGAGCTGAGCAGCTAATAAGCTACTCGGAGTTTGACTCAATTAAAATTTGTTCGAAAATTAAATGAGCCAGATCAATAACTAAACTAACCAATATTTCAACCTCATTTTTACTTTGAAATAAATTGTATTATATCAATATTTAAGTTGAGAATTTCATATTTATGGTCATATAACAATTAATTAATGTTTAAATTACAACTTGTATCTATCTTTCTTTTTTCTTCTTATTTATTCTTTTTTTTTTTTTAAAAAGGCCGATCAAGCGTTCGACTTAATAAAAACTCATTCAAAATGAACTCAAAAACTAAATAAGTCGAATTTAAACTCGACAGTACTTGGTTCTACTTGTTTAAATCAATATGTACCTTTAAAAAAAACAAAAAAAGAGTCTTTTAAGTGCAGCGAATGGAGTTGTTTTGCTTGAACAGCACCCCTAACAACCAAAGAAGGACGAATGGCATCTTTATCCATATTTGGGTGAAAAGAACAGAGCATGAAGAGAACTGAAATGATGCAAGCAAAAAAATCTACTACTACTACTACTATTTACTCTACACTAAATACAAGTTTGCCAAACAAGCAAAGATGTGTGTGTATATATATATATATATACACGCTCATATCTTTCTCTATTCACATACCCTCACAGCTTGCTTGTGTGGGCCCAAGTTTCCACTTCAACGACAACAACTCTCCAAAGCAATGCCACGTCAGCATTCGATTGATTTACGCAACAAATCAATTTTATTTTTTCCTTTTCTCTTTCTCTTCTTGTGGGGGAAATGAAGGGAAGAGAAGAGAGTGTATGTGAGGATTAGAGCCGGCCCAGACAAAAATGGGCCCACATGATAGAACAAGAGATGGGGCCCAAAAGAGGGGTTGAGTTGAGGAAGAAGCACAAGCACTGCCATTATTATTCCTTTCCTATGAGAAAAGCAATGGCTCAATGAAAAAGGAGATAGGAACCCTCCACCCATAACTATCAATAATATAAATAAATTATTTTAACAAAATAATATTTCTTTTTATAGAAAAACAAATTAATAATAATAATAACAGAAGAGGAGGGGACAAAGTGGAAGGATGTTAATCCATCACCTAAAGTTTAGAAAAGAAAGAAAGAAAAAAAAAACATTCCCCATTTTGACTTTGCCATTGCTCATCATATACAATTGATTATTTTGTAATATATATATATATATATATATATATATATAATTTCATTTTACTTTATTTATTCATACACAACTTTATTGTCTTGTGTTTTTTCAAACTTCAAGTTTGTTTCTTTGCGTTGATAAAGAATAAAGATTGTCCTTTTTCTCCACTCTTAATTACCTATTGATTAAGCTCTAAACCCAAATAAAAAGTTAACTCAATTGGGTTTGGGATTAAGCTTCATAGTTAGTTTGGCCATAATATAATTTTATTTTGCCAATTTATATTCAAAAATTTCACTTTTGCACTATGAAAAATATGCATTTTATTAAATCATGTTATATAATACTAAATTAAGGAGAAATGGAACATAAAAGGAGTGAATTGTGAATTATGAATTATAAAGAAGTACTAATTAAGAGATATTTGGGAAGAATGTAATTAGTGCAATGTTGAAAGTATGGACAAAATACAAAAATAGTAATAAAAACTTTGAAGAAATATAAAATGAGTGGTAAAGTGAATATTAATAATGTGTTTTATACATTTAACAAAGAATTAAAAAGTAGCAATTGGAATTGTGTTAGGATAATGGAAAACAAAGACAAAAGATTGGTAATGGTGTTTTAGAAGGTGATTGGCAAATCAAGAAAGCAAATCGTGTGACAAAGATATGTAATCTTGAAGCTTTGTGAGACAATTTTTAATGGAAAGAACAATAATATGTGTTTTTAGGTTATCCAAATTATTATTATTAAAGAAGAAGAAGAAGAAGAAGAAGCCATGTGTCACAAATCCACATCATGGATACCACAATGCAGTGTGCCATCAAAGAATATACTCACAAATGCGCTACAAAAACACTCAACAATGCCCATATAGTTACACCAAATTTGGAGCATGAGATGAGAGGATTTTCTATCTAGGAAACTCTATTTTATAGCTTTCTCTTTTTCTTCTCCTTTTTCTTTCTATGATTTAGAAATATCCAAAAAAAAAATTTTGTTAGACTACTAAAATTTAGGAGAGAGAGTTCTCTAGGGGCAACCTCGTATAAGGGTACACCGAAGCTAGTGCATTCTCACGCCTTATAAAGAATTGTAACGAAAATCCCCTTTTCTCATAATTATGGTCCGTCCTAGAAAATGCCTTTTCAGGTTCCTATGTATTAGGCATTCTCATAATCAATCATCCACCAAGAAGAAGGCTAAGGGCCGCTATTAGGCCCTTATGCCTTACCAAGAACTATGACAGAAATTGGAACTCCTTGAATTCCCCGTCCACCCGAATGAAGGTTACAAGGACCTTTTCGGTTCTCATGCCTTAAACATTCTCATAATTTCCAATCCGCCTACAAGAAGGCTACAAAGATGTTATTATGTTGTCATGCCTTACCAAGAATTATAACATGAATTATGATTCCTCAATTCCCTAGTTTGACTAAAAGAATGTGAAAGGACCTTTTTCAGGTTCTAATGCCTTCAGCATTCTCATAGTTCCCAGTCCATTAAAAGGTTACAAGGACACTAGTACGCCCTCACGCCTTACCAAGAACTATGACAAAACTTCTCATTCCTCAAATCCTCGGTCTACCTGGAATAAGGCCATAAGGACCCTTCCGGTTCTTATGCCTTAAGTATTTTCATAATTTTCATAAGGACCCTTTCAGGTTCTTATGCCTTAAGTTGTTTTAGAATAAGGCTCTCACGCCTTAAGAGAGATCTTATATCTCTACATCTTTCCTTAGATCAGTTGTGGAAGAAAGCATTCTGTTTTAATGCTTAATTCTCTAAAATAAATTTAAAACTTAAGCAAATAAAAACAACACGCACATGTATAAATAAAAACAAGTTAGACAAAGGCAATCAATCACAAATAATAAATTATAACCTAAAGTTGCAATGTTCATTGAGTTCCTAACGGGATAATTTCCTTACCTAAAATATGGCTATTGGCTATTGGCAGACCTGATAAAATATTGGCAGACCTGATTCAGGTCTGCCAATAATGGCTTGACCTCGAACTGCTTCACCACATGCCTTACAAGCCAAATGATGCTATGGACACTATAAATAATATATTAGATGAGCACACTGAGGAGATATATTCTATGTGCTTATTTATTTCTAACAACTTCACTCATCCCCTGTTGTATAACGCTTAAGCTTTTTTTTGTTGGAATTACTTGTACCTCTGTTAAGCAATGGTCTTGTTCTGTCAAGCCCAACCGATCCAAACAGCTAAGTTTTCAATTTTTCTCTATAAATACCCACTCCATCACTTAATTAACACACTTTGCATCTATTTTGAACTCTCTCCTAAGATTTTCAAGCTTTTTCTCTTCAAATCTTCATCTTCATCTTCTTGTTCTTCTTCAAATCTTTGTCAAAATTTCAAGAGTTGCTAGAAGACCTAACCCAAACCCTCAACCTCCTCCTAGGTGTCTTCCCAATCATAGTCCAAACAATCTCACAACCAAACAAAACAAAATTTTCAAAAAATAATTCAAAAATAATTCCATAGCATAAGGGCTTTGGATGAAGGGCTCTTAACAACTTTGGGCATTCTTGGTGAGGTAAGAATTCTCGAAAACTCTTCTCTTTTTACCCTTTCTTCTGTCACTTATGAGGGTATAAAACCCTCACATGTGAAATCCTAGCCTCACTTCAAACCATCTATGAAAGAGATGAGGAAGGCAATCCCACAAAAAGAATCTTTAGAATAGCTTTAAGGCTTTTTGGCCATTTTTTCCAACTTTCAAGGGAGTGCTTAGCCCAAATATTTAACCTCTCTATCGGAACTCTTACCAGTTTTAGAGATTTATCTCTAGACCAAGCTCTCTTATCTTGGCAATCCCTGTCGATTAACCAAGTTCATGACCTAAAACATATCAAAGCAACTTTATTAAAAGCCCTTCCTTTATGGTTTCTTCATCAAATCATTAGAAACATAATTATCTCAAGAAAGGGCCCAAATAAGGTCCCTCAAAACGACCTTTTTCATACTTCATTATGCCATCACTCAAACTACGTATTGCGGAGTAACCGTGCTTATAAAGCACTTTCTTGAGATTTAAAACTCATCCTCGAAAGGCCCTACCATGTCATCCCTTATAACTTATCTTGCTTCCTAAATGGTCGACCTTAAGGAAATTAGCCACCAACAATACCTTGCCAAGGAGGAGAAAGTCCTTCATAATAAAAAATTCACAGCCAACTTTCTCATCAAGGATAGCAAGATCATCAAAAATGGATCATTTGCCTACCTTGGCAATAAATCTTTTTTTGGTCATAGGGCTCTTCCATCTCCCTTAAGAAAATCTTCAAAAAGGCAAAGGGCTTCTTCTTCCTCTTCTCACTCTCACTCAAAAGAGAAAGCCACCAAAATCCAAAGAAAATTTCTCAAGTGGCTTGAGAAAATAGGCGAGAAGTTTGGCATCTTTTGTAGTGATGCTCCTCTAATGATGATAGCTCCTCCACCACCTCCTCTTTATCAAATGATGACCATTTTGAGCTTCATCAAGCAAACGTTGGATTTTCTAGCATGACACTTGTGATTAGAGAATCTCAAAAAGATTGAACTTTTTTATGTTTTTATATATTGCTTTCATTGTTTTCAGGGTTTTAATGCTTTGCTTATACAATCCTTTTTTCAATTAATGAAATTATTATTTTCTCAAAATTATCTATCTTTTTGATATTTTTCCCAAAAGGTGAAGAAATATGAGTTGTGTATTTTCAAATTGCATAAGTTATGTATTCTTAAATTGCCTTTAAAATTGCCTAAACAAAATACAACTTAAAACACATCTTAAACTTTTAAATAAACTTTGAAAATATGCATAAACTAAGGGAAAGCTTTGAGCTAAAGTAATTCATGTATAAAATTTGATCATGCATTTAACTTAAATACTTTGCGCTATTATTTTATCCATCACAACTCAACTAGTTTTTCAAAAAAAAAAAAATCAAAAAGGGGGAGATTTTTTTTACTTGGTATGCCAAAATCCTTTAGTTTTGGATATTTGACAAACTTACTTGAAATTATGAGTGATCTACTAATGATATTTCAAGTGTTTAAGTGTTGTTTCAATAAGTCCGAACTTAACCAAAGTAAGACAAATCGTTTATGTAAGCCTCCCTGCCCTCTAAAGGGACCTATTTGGGAGAACATAGTTAGGGCATCTACAGCTAACCCGCAAAAAGGTTACCTTTTAACAGTAGAGAGGTCGCCCAAGTGACCTCTCTGTAGTTGAAGGAACGACACCCTAGGCAACCTCCCTTAAAACTGAATCAAAAAAGTTGCAGGCCTAAGCCAAGCCTACATCAGGTCACATCGTCAACAAATCACCCACTACACTCGTGGAGCCTTTCAGTTCTCCTTCTGTACTGACATCCATACTTACACCTATATCTTCTATTGTTGACATACAATGCGAGGAACCATTATAAATACCCTTTCTACCATAACTAGGCCAAGAGAACTTTTCAGTCTACAGTTTACTTGCTAAAGAATTGAAATTTTTTAAAGAAATATGAAGGTCAGGCACCCTAGGGTATACGTCTTACACTCTATTTGTGTCAAAACAGTCAAGGGTAGTGGCACTCTATTTGTGCCACTACCCTTGAGTGTCTCGCGAGGTAGGGCCGTCAAATTAGTCCAGGCCCCAAAGGTAGATTTCATCTCCCGCGCTACACAATCTGACTTGGTAGTTGACTCAACGACCATGTCTCGCACACTACATGATGATCTCACACGTGACATTACTTTGATCAACCCCAATGGCTAGTTCATTAAATATAAAGCTGAAGCCAACAACTAACCATTACAAATCCGTTGAGAATGTCAGTGAGTGGTCGCACATGCTACCCTAACGTCTCGTGCGACCTTTGTAAATTTTAAGACAGGCTTCAATTCACAACGGCTATATTCTTCAAAGTGGATATAAATATACCCACCTACAGCCATTAAAGAGGTTGAACAACCAGAAATTTAATAGAGCTTTAATTCTTCCAACAACATCTCACTTTTTTCATCTTGCATTCAATCTTTGTAATCAATTCTTTGTGTATTATTAATTGAGTGAGCATTAAAATCAACATTGTGAGTATTGTTAGTTGCGAGTGATATTGAAACTCAATTGTAAGGTTTAAGTATCAACCTTAAATACTAAATTAGAGGTTAGCTTAGAAAATCTCATTGTATTCTTATTCAAAATTAGTGGAACCAAATTCTTGAGGGCATTGGACAAGTGGATGTAGGATCAAGTTATATCCAAACCACTATAAAAATTCCCTAGTCTTTCATTTTCCTTTTCATCCACTAAATTTTGCATTCAAAATTTTATTTCTCAACTAATTCACCCCCTTCTTAATTGCAAAAGAGCCAACATAGTAGTCAGAGTCGGTCCAGAGGTCCTCTTCTCAGCCGTTTGCTTGAGGGAGGTGAGCCATCAGTGAGGTGTTGTCTGGTATGCAAACTGTCTCCCAAATTAGGGATTTCAATTTCACATTTGGGGTTTCTTTCCTTCGATTACTAATCGTTACCCAATTATCAAAACTATTATTATAAGTGTATTGATGCTGATTTTATGTTTATTACAAAGTTATTAAATAGCCTAGCATGAAATACACGCTCTGGGTGGTTGGGCCATTTGGCAATTTTTAGCCAAGTATGTGAGTTTTTTTTGTAGTAAAGTTGGAAATCTGGGTATTTGGACAAGTTGTCCAAGTTCGGGGACTAATTTAGACAATCTTTTTATAATTTTTTGCATGCTATTCATCTTTTCCTTTTGGTTCCAATGAAAAACCAGATAATGCAATGAGCTCACACTCTCATAATGGGGATGCGTTCATAAAATCACTCAAAATATTTTATTGATCATCTTCTCCTCCTTTTGGTTTAGTATTATTTGTTTATATTTAGTAGTAAAGAATAGACAATCATTAAAGCAAAAAGATTAATTTCAACCTGGTGTGAGGGAAGTAATAATATTTTTATTTGGTTGTTGCTTGTTATCCAATGCAGCCTGTGGGTAGTGCTTTTCTTTGTTATTTTCTTTTATTTCTTTTCTATTTTCCAGCCCAACAAAAATCATTATTATTAAGTCAAATTTATTGATTATTATTTCTCATTAGTACCAATAAAATTATTATTTCTCATTAGCACCAATAAAATAATAGATAATATTTAGGAATTTTTTTGTTGTTGTTGTGAGAATGTTTTTGGGCAGCACGTGACACTGCTTTTCCCGCATGCAGAAAGCAGAGCTGAAACTGAAAATGCCCTCTCAATTAATTTATATGAATTTTTATTTTGTAGAAAAATACAATTTAGCCGTACAGCTTTAAATTTTGATACACTACTATTTGGGCATCGTGTGTGATACAAGAAACTTATTATATATACTTCCCTGCCACTAAATATCCCTCATTTATTTTTCAATTTTTAAATATATATAAGTAAAAATACTGGTTAAATTTTTTATGACTCTCTTAATTTGAGTGATCTATATGTAATTTATAGTCCCAATGATGAGATGATCAAGAAGAGGATGAAAACCTGTATAACAACTTCAATTGGGCGTGCCCAACCCACATGTCAAGCTTGGCACGATTCAATTTAATTCAATTTGGTTTGGTTCATGTCGGTTCATGATATTTCAGGATGATTTCATCCATATTCTTGTTTTTCTGGTGCAAAAAAAGAGTCACGGATTGCCACCATAAGATATTTGGGTTAAAAGTGATGTCCGGCTAAAGAAATTATTCGGCTTGAAAAATTACCTGATCGATTATAAAAAAAAGAGTATCCGAGGATAAAAAGGGTAAAACTGGCTTCTGGTTAAGGAATCAGATTGTTAGGATTGAAATATCTTGCCGCAAGATGAATTTTAACTGTAATTGGACTCAATTTGGCTAACTCGTGCAAAAATCGAGGTTTGTCACTTGACCAGGACAACTTGATTACTTAAGAAAAATAATCAAGTTGATCTAGATGAACTAATTAATTATGTAAGAGGAAAAATAAAGAATATTAATAATTAATTAATTAAGGGGAATAATTAATTAAATGTGGGATATAAAAATTTAATTTTTAGAACTATGGAGAGGGATTGATACGAGAACCTATGCCATGTTAGGTAATTAGACTAAGACCTTGTATGTAATGTATCACTGTAATTGAACTCTAGATTACTTGTTTCTGAATATCTATTAAATAATCTAATACTAACCTATAAAAATTAAGCAATGTTTGATGATATGAAAATATACCAATAGACCATAATTTTATGCTAGATTTTGTCTGCTTCTTAATTTTCATAAATAATTACGTTATATTATAAAAAATTTTCATTTTCTTTTGTGCAATAAATATTTAGCATATATGATTAATAAATTTACTAAATAAGTGGTAAAATTGTTTATTTTTATTTAATATTAATAGTCTAAGATACTATTTTTTCTTTTCTTATTTTTTTCAAATTATTATAATATTTTAATAATGAATAATTTGTCATATTAATGATAAGTTTATTTCACTCTTCTATTAAATAATATTACTTCCGTTTTCAATTGTATGAGACTTATGGTGAATAGTAGTTTTTAAAATATTGAGACTTTTAGTATTTGTGGGTGTATTTGGACAATTTTGGGTCTTGTCTTTTAGTAATAGGAGATTTAAATTTTAGTGCATGTGGGGTCTATTTTTTATATTGATTTGATGTGAGTTAGTGGTAAAAATATATGAGGTCCGCTTTTTAAATTAAGTGGATATGAGTTGTCAGGGTAGAATTGGAAGAAAATTATGTAGGAAAAGAAGGATGAATAGTGTGAAGTCTCAAATAATTGAAAACGGAGGTAGTAATTTTTCATTCATGTGAATTTTTAAAAAATAAATTTTGTAAAAATATTATTGCAAAAATACTTAAATTCTTTTATTGAAAATATTATATCAATTTATTATAATATAAACTTGTATTTTATACGATTTTATGTATTTTTATAATAATTATTTTTTATAAAAAATAATATATCATAAAAATATAATAATATATACATAAACTCAATTGGAATTTTGTAAATTTTAATTGAGATCAATAATTCAAAAATATAATTATTTTATGTAATACATGCATTGTGTGAGTAAATACTTAGTACATTTTCAAACTGAAACCATAAAATATACGCAATTATAAAATACTAAGAAGTATTTTACAACAACATATATACTTTTTTTATCTATTTGATTTAAAATACTAAGAAGTATTTTAAATGTTGCCAAACACAGCAAAAAACCAAAAGTTAATTGTTAAACCGGCCAAACAACAAGAATAAAAAATCAAAAATTACACCTCAGGGGTATAAATATGGAGCATAACGTATTCTAAGTACCAAAAAAGATAAGAAAATGATGCATATTATTAGTGTATATATGCGTGTTTTGGTCCGGAATTAAGAAACCAACCTTTTAACTAATTTTTATTATATTTGTAATGCCGGAAGAATCTTGGAACTCCCATTTTTAAGTGTCAAAGCATATCTAAACAAAATTGTTAAAACTTATTCCTTCTTCAAAGAAAAAGAAATATTGTTATTTTACATGATTGAAGAATATTCTTAACTTTCGGCTCATCATAGATCATACATCTATGGGATTTAAAAAAAAAAAACTTCTAGTTATCTTTTGGTTTGGTTAATAAAAAAGGTTATTTTTCATTGGGTATTGTTGGACACACTTTGTAATTGGAGAAATTCTTAGGTAGATTTGGTCTACCACGTCATTCACGTACCAGTCCAATTGGATGATTACGCATCAACAGTTGGTTAGTTATAATAACTATCAAGAAAAGAAAATAAAAAAAATAAAAATATATAACTAATCATCTGCTGATGTGTCATCATGCAATTGAGCGATATTTAGCTTGGCTGACCCAGTGTCTAGCAAAATCTTATAGATAAGGACTCCTATCCTTATAATCTTTTATTCAATACTTAATAAAACTAGGCCTAACTCTTCCTAAAAATCCAAGTTACCTTATATTCGACTAGAATGTAGAATTGAAACACACTCCCTCATGACCAGCTATTAGGGTTCGTGACCTATGGATCGCACGACCATTATTAGGGCTTTGGACCATTTTTTTGGACCCAAGACCCAATTGCGAGGGCATGACCATCAAATTGAGGGAGTGAAGTAAGCTCTACTACTACAATAGAATTGAACCTAACTCATTCTGAAAATCCAGAAGAAATTAACAAAATAAATAAAATTAAAAACAAATTTGGTAAGACTGATTATTCAAAACAATAAAAAATATGAAGAAACTATTGTTTTTCACTTAAATTAAATTGAACATAGAATTTTAAAAATAACTCTAATATGTAACAATAACTCTAACTAACATGATAATCCTCATCTAATATTCTTCTAATGTTCTTTATCTCTAATATCCTTCCTCAAACTAAGTCAAGGTTGAAGGCTTAATTTGTTGTTAAGCTCATGTTTGTTATTCTTGATGCTTCCAAAACTGCTTGGAAAAAAACAATAATATAATTCACTGCCAATTCCTGACATTTGCCATTTGTGGTTCTGAATTGTTTGTTCTCAACACAACGGAATTGTGTTGTGTGAGATTGAGTTTTTTTTTTTTATTATTATTGTTCTCTCCACAACGGAATTGTGTTATGGGAGATTTTTTTTTTTTGGTCCTCTACACAGCGAAATTATGTTGTGTGAGATTGGAATTTTTTCTTGTTCTCTACGCATCGAAGTAACTATGTTGTGTAAATTAAAGTTTGAAATTTGGATGTTTTTGGAAGGACACAATTTTGGAGTCTAGTATGATTTTTGATTTAGAGGCAAAAAACGAATTGCAATTTCTTGTAAAAGCAACAAAGGAAACAAACAGACTTGTGACTAAAGGATAAGAAACCTTTTTTTTTTTTTTTTTTTTTGAACGGCTTACGATTAGAATTTCCAAATCGTTTTAAGGATTAATGAAAACCTTTTTTTGTTTTTGTAAACAAAACAATTTTGAAAAGAACAATTTCTTCTTCATATTTTAATGTTTTCAATAATTGTTTATTTCATTAATTCCTTTTTAGTATCAGAGATATATTATTTCCATAATCCGGCCAGACAAGGGTCAATGTATAATTAAATATCTTTAGATAAATTTCTTTTAGGTCCTAAAGATTTTTTACAAATCTACTCTTATATCATATCCTCCCGTTTTCAAACATACATTTATTACTTCTAATTAAATAAAAATAAAAAATTTATTATTTGTATTTAAATACAAATTTTTATTTTTTCACCTATTTTGTAAATAAACTGAAAATGTTAACAATTGTAAATATTTTTTTTAAAAAAAATCGGATTTTCTTTCTTTGTTTACTTTAATTTAAGTGAACAATTAGGGTGTGTTTGGTTTAGAAATTTGTATTAGCTAATGGCTGGCAATGGTTGCGGATAGTTTTTAACTGATTTGAATTATTGTTTGGTAAAAAATCAATAAAAATTACAATTAATGTGAAATTACCAATAAGGATAAAAATATAATTAAATATTAAATATTAAATTTTATTTTATTTTTAATATTTAATATATTATGTAAATAAAATTTTAATAAATTATAATTATTATTTTTTAAGCATTTAAATAATAATAACAATAATAATGGAGTAAGACCATTAGTTGTATTTAAATAAAAATAATTTAAAAATATGAGGATCTAAGAGCAGATTTGTTAAAACTTTGAGGATCTACAAGAAATATAAAAATTAGTTTGGGTCCTTGACTTTTGAACCCGTTCCAAAATAACCAATTTTTAGTAGTGAAATTAATTATTTAAAAAATTGAGTGAAATTTTCTTTTAATAATTCCAAAATATACCTCCATTTTTCTTTCAAAAAATTCAAATATTCAAAAAGCCAATAACTAGAATCCACAAAACATTGGAGTAGCAAAGAAAAAAAATTAGAAAAATAGAGAATCCGTATTCAATCAAAATACAACCATAAAAAACTTTTATATTCAAGTTTTATGCAAATAATCAAACTTCATACACTAGTTATAGTCACTACTTGTCCTTTGGTCTTCACTCGCAATCTCCACCGTCGCTCTACTTTCTTCTAGAGAGTTCTTTTCCTTCTTTCTCTACTTTCTTCTTGTACTTAATTGAAAGAACTACTGAGATTTTGAGGTTTTGATGGAAATGGAAAGCCCAAGTGTTCCTTTTACTAATTGTGTTTCTGTTGTGTTCTTTACAATTGTTAATCTAAACTGAAATTTAAAAATACCCAAGTGGAGATTGTGATGGAAATGGGTATTTTGGATGGAAGGACTTATTTGTTTAACGGGTTCACAATTTAGGGACCTAACACTCTAATATCAAAAATAGAGAAATTTAACAGTCTGTTACGTAAAAAGTCAAGGACTTAATCATAATTCTTCTCTAATGAAATCTGGATTTATTTTGGTTAACAGATTTTAAATTAGACACCTCATATTTTAAGGGGTTTTTTTTTTTGCTATATTTGGTTAATCAAGTTATTTTGTTGATATATAAAAGGTGCAATAGAAATTTTTTTTTTTAATTTAACCATTCAGTTTTCGATTTTGCTGGCTAATTTTGATTTGAGCTATTTAGTGATAAAGTTTTCCCTCCTGAGATGCAATAAAAGTTTTTTTTTTTAATATTTCAGCATGTATTTTTACAATTAATATTATTTAAAGACTCAAGTGTCAAGTAACAATCATTATAATATTGAAAAGTTAATTAGTGTCTCCACATTTATATCTCAATTTTATACTTTGTTTTGTTTAAGAAAAATTTTATTTTAATGGGCATTTTAGTGATACATTTACCTTGACTTATTAGAATAAAAAATAAAATAAATACTATTTCCATAATACTTTGTGATGTGAAATCCTAATTTAAAAAAATAAATAAATTCTCCCGTTCTCAAAAATAAATTCTTAGATTGCGGAAATTCTTCTGTAGTGATAAGAATTCAAAATTGTTCTATTTGTGGAGCATTGACTAACAAAGTTGGGGATAATAAATCAAACACTAATTCAATTTAGGGGGGAAATAAGCCCTACAAGTTCTTCAATTTAATGTCAAAAGTCTAAGATAAAGACTTTGAACATTCCATTATATTTGGTCCATTATATTATTTTACCAATATAATATTTTTTTCTCTTTTATCAACATATTTGGTCCACTATTAAATTTATCAAATTTTCAAAGCCGATACTTTTTAAATTATTTAGTGCAACAATTGACTTGCCACTAACAATAGGTTTCTTTGAGGGGGAAAAAAAATTAGGTTTCTCAAAGGTTTCTAGAAAGTTCATTTTTTTTAAAGAGATTCTAGAAGGTCAATTAGTCGCTAATTTTATTATTACTAACTTTTTTTTTTAATATATATACGAAGAATGATACTACCCAGATTACACTCTAATTAGATGAGGCCAAATAACCTATAACTTGTCTACTTCCAGCATATCACAAACTTGAACAGGATGCTCCAATAATAGAACTTCCACTACATCCGTTATCACAGCCAAATTATCAAAAGCATTGGCAACTTGATTTCCTTCTCCAAAAACATGTTGGAACTGCAGTTCCCATGTCAAATCAAGCAACAACTTACTTTGAGTCACCAAAGGAAGAAATCTAGGACTCTGCAACCCAATCCCGAACTTAATAAGATACTCTCCAAAGAATCCATTTCAAGAATAATCTTCCTTTAGCTTTTCTCCCATGCTAGCTGAAAAGTGCTGAAGATATATATATATTTTTATAGAGAAATATTGTTTAATTTTATATATAATTAATGATTAATTTATCTTAAAACACTTATTTTGTTAATTTTCATTTGTCAGGTCATAATCGAGGTTATTACGAAAACGAACGAAAATAGGACATTAATGGCACAAAAAGGAGTATTTTGGAAGATTTAGGAGTTTATTGTGGCTGTTCCAAAATTCAGGGGCTATTTTATTATGTTCCAAAACTCAGGGGCTGTTTTGCTTTTTTCCAAAACACAAAAGAGAGCTACATTTTGGTGAATTGTTGTTAAGTCCAAAACACAATCAAGATGTGCGTTTTAGAGCTTGCTCCTCATGTGTTTGGGCAAAAGAAAATATTACCTCAGATGTTAGAGCATACTCCTTATTTGCTTAGGCCAACGATAAGACCTCGCATGCTAGAGCCTGCTATTCATGTGCTTAGGCAAAAGATAAGACCTTGTATGCTAGAGCATGCTCCTCATATATTTGGGTAACAGAAGACATTGCCTCAGATGTTGGAGCCTGCTCCTCATCTTTTTAGGTCGAAGATAAGACCTCATATGTTGGATCCTACTCCTTATCTTTTTAGGTCGAAGATAAGACCTCATATATTGGAGCCTTCTCCTCATGTGCTTGGGCAAAAAAAGACATTGCCTTGGATGTTGGAGCTTGATCCGCATCTATTTAGGCCGAAGATAAGACCTCACATGATGGAGACCTGCTCCTCATGTGCTTGGGCGAAAAAAGACATTTCCTTAGATGTTGGGGCCTGTTTCTCATCTGCTTAGGCTGAAGATAAGACTTTGCATGCTAGACATGCTCCTCATGTGCTTGAGCAAAAGAAGACATTGCCTCGGACATTGGAGCTTGTTCCTCATCTGCTTAGGCCGAAGATAAGACTCGCATGCTAGAGCCCGCTTCTTATATGCTTGGACGAAAGAAGACATTGCCTTGGATGTTGGAGCCTGCTCCTCATCTGCTTAGACCGAAGATAATACCTCGCATGCTGGAGCTTGCTCCTCATATGCTTGGGCAAAAAAAGACTTTACCTCGGATGTTAGAGCCTACTCCTCATCTGTTTAGGCTGAAGATAAGACTTCAGATGTTGGAGCCTACCTTATATACCAGGAATGATCAACACCACAATGTACTCAGATGTGGGAGCTAACCCTACCTTACACGAAGGAACTACTTATTAAGGTCCAGTGCCATTATTTCATAGTGCTCACAGTCATCCAGTTCAAATATAAGTCTGATTCAATATATTCCTAATTTGTTCTTTAATCTTGTCAATGAGTAAGTTTAGTTTTGATTAAGATTATATATATATATATATATAAGCAAACTAAAGGTCGCCACAAAAGACTACCTTTATTATGTATGTCGTGGTTTTATTAAAATCTTTATTAAGTGTATTAATAATACACTTCGTGACTGTTAAGCTCCTATTATACAAGGCACAGAGGTCACTCAAATTTTGAAGGGCGATCTTTGCTAAACTGATATAAATGTTTCTGTAAGGTAATTCTTGGGTATAAATGTAATAATAATACTTTTTGTATATACATTGGTTGAAATTTGTACTTTTATATGGTCTAAGGCGGCCTCAAGGTCAACACAAAATTCCCCAGTCCTAGCTAAAAGCTAGTTATGCTTATGGGTCTTATGTGAGAATAAGTATGATCATATATAGCTCAAAGGTTGCTATTTGTCTTAGATGTTAGAGCATGCTCCTCATCTGCTTAGGCTAAAGATAATACCTTGTATAATGGAGCTTGCTCCTCATATGCTTAGGCAAAAGAAGACATTACCTCGGATGTTGGAGTCTGCTCCTCATCTGTTTAGGTCGAAGATAAAACTTCAGATGTTGGAGCCTACCTTATATGCTGGGCATGATCAACACCACAGCATACTCAGATGTGGGAGCTACCCTGCCTCACACGAAGGGACTACTTATTAAGGTTCAATGCCATTATTTCACAGTGTGTACATTTAGCCAGTTCAAATATAAGTTTGATTCAATATATTCTTAATTTGTTTTTCAATCTTGTCCATAAGTAAGTTTAGTTTGATTAACATTCTCTATAGATATATGTATATATAAATATAAACAAATTGAAGGTCGCCACAAAAGACTACTTTTATTATGTATGCCGTGGTTTTATTAAAATCTCTACTAAGAGTATTAATAATACACTTCGTGACTGTTAAGCTTATATTATACAAGGCACGAAGGTCGCTCAAGTTTTGAAGGGTGACCTTCGCTACATCTATATAAATGTTTCTGTAAGGTAATTCATGGGATAAATGTAATAATAATACTTTTATATATACATTGGTTGAAATTTGTACTTATATAGGGTCTAAGGCGACCTTAAGGCCACCATAAAATTCCCCAGTCCTAACCAAAAGCTAGTTATACTTATAGGTCTTATATGAGAATAAGTATGATCATATACGGCCCGAAGGTTGCTATAGAAAATGCCTTCGATTATGTGTGATTACATATCTTTCCAATGTTAACTGCGTATGGAATAACAAGTTTATTTATAATACATTACGATGTCTAAGTAAAAGCTATACAATATATGGCCTTATGAATAAGACGGCATACGAATCGCATATAAACAAGAGTGAACCAGAGGTTGCCATAAAGCCCATCTTTATTAAGTATGCTATGATCTAATTACAACTTTTAAGCAAATTAATACTATGTTTTTATTACCATTAATAATAAACTACATTAGGGTCAAGAGGTCAATCAGGCCTCAAAAAGAAGTGACCTCTAATACATAACCAGGGATGTAGCTAGCCTATAAGTGAAGGAGGGCCCAAATTTTAAAGCCCAATCAGTCTAAAAGAAAAATTGGCAAAAAATAGCAATAAGAGTAACTTTAGGGATTGAACCTTGGACACATAGCTTATTTTAAGAAGCATCTTCCACTAAGCCACTCTTAAAATACATATTTTTTATTCATTCCAATGATACATATCCTAATCTCATGGGGCCCAATGCCCTTCTTTGCCCCTACCTCCCTACATCCCGATATGACAAATCAATACACTAATCAAGAAATTAAAATATACTATATCTATACAAATTTTTACAATATCTAGAAGCGACCTCCAAGTTAACACTTTTTAATTAAATCCATATCTTTATTATTCACAGCTTTTGGAGTCTAGTCTTGAGGCCGACCTCTACCTGGTCAGAGAGCGAAAGCTTTTTAACTTCCTATTGAATGTCCCGTTATATAGATAAGTTAAAGGATAAACCACTTAGCACCATGGTTAGGCAAGTGACCAGCGATGTTGAGGGTGTCAATCCAAAAATAACACAAAGATTATGGAGGATAAGAGGTTATATTCAGGATTGCCTCCTTCAAGTCTTTAGAAGAAAAATTCTCAATATCGAATTGGGAACCCTGCATGGAAGGATAGAGATATTCAAAGAAATTAAATCTAACGAGAATAAGCGCACTAATAAGTGTTTACTCATGATGCCAAAATCCCTCGGTTTTAATTATTTGACAAACTCACTTGAACTTGTGATTTACAAATGATATTTTGAGTGTTTAAGTATAGATCCAAGCAAGTTTGAACTATCACAAATGAATATTAAAGTTAGACTTGCAAAAGAATTGAATTTCTTGAAGATCGACTGCTTTTTCACAACATATGTAAAAATTTCAGCACTGCGCACTAGTTAGTATTTTCGCCATAAATTTTGATTTACAAGTCCAAATGAGGTGATTCAAAAGGCTATAGAAAGCTAACATCCATAGCTACAAAAAAGTCTTCTGCCATATTTTCAGAAAATGTATAGATAAGTCGCGGTCACAACATTAAGGTCGCGGTCGCGACTAGTCAAGCAGAAAATAGCCTCAAGCTAGGACTGTCGCGACTTCCTTGTCTCAGCCCGCTACCCACCCTCAGCAACAGAGTCACGGTCGAGACTATTCCTTCGCGGTCGCGACTCAGCAACCAAAATTTTCATGAAGCCACTAAACGACTCGTGACTCCAAGTCTCACCGTAGTCTCGCCTACTACTTTCAAAAGTTAAATTGTTGCCACTTAAAAAGTCTCGATCGTGACCTGACAACAGTCAGGATATGATTGGGAAACTTTCAAATCAAAAGAGTCGTTGATGCCCACTTGTCAAGTCTCCGTCGAGACACAATGAGTCTCGGTCACGACCTAGCAAATGTCAGCAAATCATTGGGCAACCCATAAGATGTTGTCGGATGATACAGAGAATTATTTTAGCCGTTGCAGGACTTTTGGGTAAGTCGCGGTCGCGACCATAGAGTCTCGGTCGTGACTCAACTGTAAGTTCAGAACAATGATTTTCTTTTTATTCCATAACGGCTATATTTTCACTTGTGGGCATAAACACACATTAATATAGCCATTTAAAGTAAGATTGAACTACAGAACACTAAGATCTTCATTGCTACAACCTTCTCTTCATCTTTTTACTCTCATTTCATTAAATCAAATATTTTTGTTGTATTAGTTTGTTGAGTGATCTATAAACTCAACATGTTTAGTTGTGAGAGTTCATTGAGTGATCTTTAAACTCAATAGTTTAGTGTGAGCTTTAAACACTAGAGTGTTTATTGTAATAGTTTTGAGTTAGCTATAAACTCATCTTGTAAAGTTTGGAGTTATCTATAAACTCATCTTGTAAAGTTTGGAGTTATCTATAAACTCTAAGTTTGAGGTAAACTTGCAAAATCTCTCTTGTATTTCTTATTGAAGAATAGTGGAACCCAATTCCTTTCTAGGATTGGAGAACTGGATGTAGGCTAAGATATTGAGCCGAACCACTATAAATTCTCTTGTTCATCAACATATCCTTTAATCTTCCTAAACTTCCATCAAAGTTTTAATCCACCAACTTCCACACCTAATCCGAAATTTTTACAAGCCAACTAATTCACCCCCCTCTTAATTGCCCCAAAGGACTTACAATAAGAGCAACAAGCCACTAGCTCGATACAAATTCTATCCTTTTGCCAAAGGAACATAAAATATAAGGAACTACTCCTGGGTGACTTAGCATGCTTGCTGCAGCTCAGGTCATCTCTGCTAAAGAGGGGTCGCTATTGATGGATGGTCAATCTCACATATTTAGTTCAACAAGGGTTTCCTTTTTCAAAAGAAGGTCATTGTTGGATAATTATTGAATTGATTTTGAGGTAGGCAACCTTTCACAAAAGGGGTGATCACCGTTATCTAACTCATCATCATCTTGCCTAGAGTCAAAGATACTTAAGAAAGGCATCGTGCAAAAGGGAAGCAAAAGAGGAGTAAAGCTTAACAAATGATTGATATCACTAAAAATTCTAAACATAAAATGCCAGATGGAGATATGGAAGACAATGGGACAAAAGTGAAAGAGGGCCTCCTTTTATAAATAGAAAATGTGTATGTCCCTAGGCGTCATTAATATCCCTAATTACCAACGTGCCCTTAACAATCTGTCTAATATGACAAGGGTAGCAAACTAATTAGATTCAGAACATTCTAACACCAAAGCATCCTTTGACCAGAACGTTTTAGAATTCAAAACACATGTAGCTTCCTCCAAATATTTTGATTGTAAAATAAGAAAAGGTCAAGACTCGGGCTATTAAAGGTGACAACTGGATCGATAGGCCATGACATGAAATGACTTGGTGTATGAGGAGGGAGCACCCCGATGTATCCTTGAAATTGCCCTTATTAACTGTCAGAAAGAAATTACTGAAATCGAGTCTTATATAAAAAGGCCTTATATTAGTTGTGCCAAATTGGGGCAGTCATAAAAGGATTTCTCGGCATGCTCTTTTCCTTAATAAATGCCCTCTATGCAACGGACTTCTTCACTTTAGGAAAGGTCGTTGGTACATCTCCAATAACCTAATAACCCATCGATAGAGTTCGGCAATCGAGAAGCAGAAGTTATGTAACTAAAAGTGATCCACTCGATTTTTTCACCTTTAGTCAAGGATGAGGTCGTGACCCGAATTGTTGATAACGGCTCTTAGCTAGAATTGATCCAAAACATGGAATGACTTGGACTAAAGAGACGACATCTATATGCATCCTCTATGTTCAGGAACTTTTAAAGGGTGCGGCCATCCCACACTTATTCTGGAGGGAGGTCGCCCTCGTATAGGTTTAGGAGAAGGTCACTTTACTGATCTCGACTTCCTAATTCGGCCCCAACATCCATATTAGGTTGGGCTACTAGACGCTGAAAATCTAGGAAATGCTTGGGTTTCGAGATTTATGGAGCCCAATGAATCCTATTGGACAAGGGGTTTTCGGTCTTTCACCACCTTGAACTCCCTATATAAGGCCTACGTCTGACACTGAACAGGACTAATCAAAATTTAGACTTTCACTTCTATTTAGTAAATTTTAATTTCTTCCTTCTATTATTACTGATTGTTTGATTGAGCAACTCGAGTGTTTAGTTCTTGACTTTCTTGCTAGTAAATATTTATGTTGCACTTAATCTGATTAGCTAAATGCTAAAATTTATTGACTTAAATTTCTTGGTTGGATACATCTTTTTCCATAATTTTCGCTATTGTTAAGTTTTATTATTAACATAAATATTAGTTTTTCATTTTCTCAGCTCTTATTGAATTATTTTTATTTATTTGGGTTATATCATAGGTAGAAATGGCAAGATCAAAGTTCCATCTTATTGGTCTTATAGGCAATGCTGTAGAGTTTTATACTAAAGTTGATAATGTAGCACAAGTGAAAACCTAAATGGCTGTATAAAAATAATACAAAAATATTAGAAATGAAGAGCAAAGTGATACTAGGTGCTACAGGTCGTGCTTCTAATGAAGATTCATGTGGAATTCTTAATATGATACATGCTATATTCAATAAAGGTGCGCATCAATCAACTATGCTTCAAATATTAAAAAATAGACAACATTGGATGAATTAATAATATCGCTACATTCTTTATCACTAATAATATTGCATTTAATGTTGTGCAATCTAAATCATTCATTGATATTATTAAAGGTATTTATGAGTTTAGACCTATATATAAATTGCCTAATTTTTTAACTTTGAGAATGAAACTTGTTCTAAAGGCAAAGAATTTGGTTAATGAATAAACCAAATGCATAACTAAAATAAAGGAAAAACTATTTTAATACTAACACCCATGTTGTAACACCCCAAATCCGCCTTACAAATAAGACAAACTGAGGTGTCACATGTGCTCTTCGACGATACCCAGAACTTATTTTCTTTTAAATATATGATATTATCCAATAAATTACAATATAATAATTTACAATTGCAATTTCATAATTATTTTCTTTTATAACTCTTCAGCATATGCCACACTATGACTCGGTCAACTACTGTTATCACTTTGCATTACTAGTACTTTCTTGACTTCTGCTTCTAACACCTACAAGTTAGCAAACACTAACTTACTAAGCGTTTCGCTTAGTGGATACTTTACACAACTTTTCAAATATTACATAACGTTAAAATATATTTCAGGTAGTGCACAACATAGCATCATAACACGGCATAGCATTTAATCACAGCAAGTTGAGTAAGGGTAAAGTATCAAACCTGGCTGTCGCCTTGTCTGTCGTACGCCTCCTCGGCTAATTTCTATGCTTGACTAGATTCCATCGCTATCTATTTGACCAAATCACAATTAAATTAATCCTTTATTTATTTATATTTTATATCCTTATTTTCATTTGTCCAATTATTATCTTATAAATTTCTCCCTTACATTTATCTTATTTTTTTTTTTCCAATTAAATATCACTTGGCGTTAACAATTTATTCAAAATATGACACCTATTATTTATATTCAAATTCCATTAATTTTAATATAACTCTCAATTCAAATAAATGTCATTTTTTAATAAATTCATTAATTAAATTTGCGATATTTGAAATTCTGGTGTTTTGAAATTTCGGATTGACAAACGAAGTTCATATTTAGGTTCAGAGCATCGAAACGATGCCGAATAGGTACTGTCGAAAAAATGGGTCACCGGAGGGAATATTCCGGTCACCGGCGGCAGAATATTCTGTCGCCGGCCGGTCACCGTCCGATCGCCGAAAACAGCAAACGGTGTCAAAAATTCACACAAAATACATTTTCAGGTTCGTCTCAATATCTAGTTTTCAAATATGTGATCAAATCTAACGGACTACCGCCCGTTGGCCGGAATTTACCAAAAACCGCACGGTTGGTTACCGGAAAAACTAAACTTTCAATTCCTGTGACCAATTGGCACAAAATCAACGTCAAATTGTAGCTTATGTTATGGAGATTAAGAATTTACCTTCAATTTGGCCGGATCATGG
>CATIWJ010413786.1:0-13068 GCA_949640765.1 Croton laevigatus
AAATGTAATTAATTGGGATTTTGTAATATTCACTTGGAAAAACTTGTGCAGTGCCAGGAGAAAATGGATTTGATGGACACACAATATATGTTCGACAATGGACCAAACAACCCTCCAACTTCCATGTTATTGGGGCCTAACCGTATTACAGTTGCGATATTACAGTTGCGATGTATCAACTGTCACCACCTGAAGCAAGAATATTAATTTAATTATTACTTTTCAATTTAAATTAATTTTCTTGTATTTCATCAATTTTATTTTTTTTATTTTAAACAGGATTTAATGCTAGCAAGAATGTTATTAAGACCCTATCCTCATGGAAATGTTGAAGATGTGAAAAAAACAGTATTCACTAAAGAAAAATATGGATCAGTAAGTAGAATTTTTATTATATGCAGTGAAGATAAAATCTTCGATAAGGAGCTTCTTCAAAAGTGGATGATTGAAAAAAATCCACCCGATGAAGTTATGGTAATATATGATGCTGATCATATGCCAATGTTTTCAGATCCTAAGGAGTTTGCTTCTTGCCTTGAACATGTTGCCAAAAAATACTTTTAAATCTAATACTATCTCTGTTCTAGAAATTTTGAGACTTTAGGGCAAAATCTAGTTCTTAAATAAGTGAGACTTTTGGTATTTTTTGTTGAATAAGGATAATTATGCTCTTTGTCTTATACTGGATGTAATTTGTTTTTAGTACACATGGATCCACTTTTTATATTAAGTGAATGTGAGTTGTTACTTTTTTCATATTAGAATAAAAAAAAATTATAGTAAAAAAATGATGAATAATAAAAGTATCAATAAATTAAGAATGGATGTAATATATACATTTATAAAATGAATTAAAGATAATTATGTGGTTGAGTTGAATATTTGTATTTCCATTTACTTTGAGTTCAACTATTTAGGGACTTTTTTTAATTTCTCGTAGAATAAATGGTACCTAATTCATATATTTCTCGTAGTATACAACTTTTTTTTTTTTAAATAAAGGAATTAAGCAAATTTAACTGCTATGTTCTTTTTTAAAAACAAGCGTGCTTCTAATTTCGGAAGTTGAGATTCCTCGATTTTGGATTTTTATTTTTTTGTTTTTAAATGGGCCGTTGGATTATCCACGAGATAAAAAACAGTAAATTGCAGTTTGTAAAATTTCAATCCATATTATTAATTATATCTCGGAAGTAGGTAGTAAATTCAATGGAATTTTAAATATATCATTAATAGAGCAACTAATCAAATGTCAATTTTTATAATTTTATTTTAATAAAATGTCAATAAGTTTAAAAACTTAACTGTCATATTTAGTCCAATTAATATTCACCGATCAGAATGTAATTTTTATCATCTTATTTTATTTTATTTATGAAATATGATATTTACTACTATATCTGTTCACAAAAAATAGAAAAAATTTTCTTTTTGGATATTTACAAAAAATAGGAAAATTTACTAAAATGGTAAGTTTTTAGTGTGTGGGAAGTAAAAAAAAAACTTAAATGCCATTGATAAAATAAATGGATTGAATAAAATAATTGGTGATTTTTAATGTGTTGAATTAAATTTTGGGTGGTTTTTGAGTTAGTGGAGAACAAACAATAACAGAGTTGACAGTGATGTGATAGTTGTCTGTTTGTGTTTGACTTTTTTTGTAAGAGTTGAATTTTAACACTTTTGTCATCAAATATCCGGATTTATAATAACTGTGGCTATAAATAAAAAGAGTGACCTACTTAAGAGTGAGAATTTAAAAATAAAGCCACAATTTTTTTGGAATATAAAAAATTGTTGCCTGCATAGATAAACTGGGACCAACTGCAAGTTTGAAAAAGTGAATAACTAGCAACAAGTAATTAAAATAACTTACAATTATAGTAGACAATTGTAATTACCTTATAAATATGTTGACACTTATAAAAACTGGCCACTATTATGAATTCTGGGCAGCCATAATTTTTTTTTTTAATAGTCACCAATTTAATGGTTAGGGTGCTTTATTTCCATCTTTAATTGAAAATAGCCCAAAACTTCAAAAACCCGTTCCTCTCCCCTGTTTTTTCGCCCACTCATGAGAAACCCTAAAAAACCAAGGTTTCCCTTCCATTAACGTTCACTTTGGAATCTCTACCTTCAATAGATACGAAGCAAGATTACATAGGAAAGCAAGAGAAGAATGAAAGAGGCAGTGCCAGTACACTCCTCCAATAGGTCTGACAGTGTTAAGGAAGAGCCTGTTCAAAGGAAGAAAGCTTCTTTCTCAGGTAAAAGGAAGAAACCTAGCAAGCCATCTACTTCAAGAAAACAAAGGAAAACCATTCCTCCCACTAAGGTTTATTCTTTTGATGAAGAAGAAGTAGTGATGCGAACCCCAAGAACAATGCCTTGAAACCCAACAACAATATATGATTTCAATCCCAGGAAAGCTAGAAATCGGATTCAGAGATAATAAATTATGACCCAACGATTATGGAATGAATCGTGAACCAACAATATAGAGATCCTTGAACCTTTGTTATAAAGAACTCAAACCAAGGATATAAACAAGAACAATTGACACAAATGTATGCAATCAATAGTTCTCTGAAGAATCAAGAGAGGAAACCCTCACAATATGTTTGTTTTCTTAAAAATATGCCGTCATTTTCTTTGCAAAATAAGACTCCTTAAATAGGAAGTCAACCTCCAGAAAATAAAAGGAAAACCTAAACAAATAAAATTCTAGAAGATATTTTCCTCGTCCAACACTTTCAAAATAATGAAAATAACATAAAATTAAGTCAATCCCGAATTTAGCTCGTTTGTCTCTAGGAGGCTGTCATTTACAAGGCGTGGTCACATCTTGTTTCCGTTTGTCTCCAACAAGCAGTCATTTACAAGGCGTGGTCCCGTCTTATTGGAAATGATCTGCTGCCCAATTTCTGCACATGTCATTATCGGATTCTGCATTGCCATAAGATTGAACCAAAGTAACTTGTCGCAAAGGTTCGTAGGATCGTAAACACTTGTCCGATAAATCATTGGCTATCACATCTTACACCTACAAACTTAAAGCCTCTTTGAACTTCTCAGCACGAGCTCTTGTAATAGGTCCTTCCAGAACTTGTAAAGGAGTCATTGGTGGGATTCCTATCATTCCCCCTTTGTTGGATAAAACTCGTCCTCTAGTTTTAAAATGCTGAAGTAGTAAAGAACATAACTTTGAAAACTCATTCCGATGACTTGTGGCACTTCGTACATCTAAAGAATTTGAAATTTGACATCATAAACATCAAATTTATCATTAGGCAAAATAAAGTCAATGTGTGGAATAGGCATCCATCCATGATTTTCAATGACACTACAAGCTTTGCTTTGAACATGGCATCTTATATGGAATAAGTTATCTTGTTGCTCCTTAATATACCCACCACTACAATCCTCTAATTCTAGCATTTCACAATCATCGCTCGTATTTCTGCCTTCTTTTTCATATAAATTAGGAGTCACATAAGAAAATGAATCCTTCTCACCTTTGCCAAATTGATGAAGCCCGAGGAAGGCATATTCATTGTGATCTTTTTTACTGTTACTATCACTAGACAACTCAGTAAAAGAGGAAAAATTCACACCATAATTAAGAGAAACTGAAGCAGGAACATCTTCTTTGACTGATTCCTCAGACATCTCTGAGATGGAAGACTGTGGACTAGGATTAGGATCTGAGACCACAGTGTTGGAATTTGCTGAAGATTTCTTCTTTAAATTATTAAAAAAATCATTCCTGCTCTAGACTTGTGATGTTGGTCTTTTCTCCATGGTTGGCCGTTGAAAAATAAACCGATGATGCTCAGCATTGGGATGTTTAGGACTATTGCTTGAGCTATTCTCCGTCTTACTTTCACTAGGACTTAAGGTATCTTTCACAGCTGAAGATATGCCATTTAGTTCCCATGATGGTTGAAGAACCTGAAGTCTTTGCACAAGTTCTCTATGAAAATGTCTAGGCACAAATCTCTTCCTCATAATAGATTTAAAATCCTCCCAAGTCTCAATTGGATACTCCAAATTTCTTCTTCTACTAGTCACCAATTGGTTCCACCAAGCTGATTAATGGCAAGCTTGACTTTCTTCTCCTCAGAACAATGTTGATAGTAAAAAATCAACTCCATCTTCTTTTCCCATTCTAGATAGGCCTCAAGGTCATTCTTCCCTTGGAATGAAGGAATTTTTAGTTTGATGTTTTCAAGATCTCCACCCCTTCTTGGCTCTCCTCCACGCTCTCTCTCTCTTGCATAACCACGGGGTGCATGCCTTCTTATTCCTCGCATTTGTAAATGGTGCTCCTCCTGCCAGTCATCACCAAAATCATCATCCCTAAATTCATATTGTTGAACTCGCCTTTCTTGCTGTCGCGGGTTCTACACAGGAGGTGTTCGCTCTTTTTGTAACTCAGCGATGGCAGCGGCTTGGTTATCTAACCAGGCATTCAATTGTTCGAACTGTTGTAGTATTTGCTGCAATGGATCAATATTGGCACCACTTTTTTCGGTATTTTCCTGATTATTCATATTGTTCAATCTACAAATAAAATGTTAGTAATAAAAGTCTTGACAGAAACAAAATTAGACCTCACCAATTCACTCCCTCACGTGTTTCACTCGATTAATGTCACACAAATTGAATTCCACTCATGTTTTCACACAAATTGTATGGCTTTTCTCTGCTAATATTGCTCACCCACTCTTGCCTTTTACCTCTCCTGTTCCCTCTCTTCAATTCTTTATCGAACTAATCAATCAAGTAAGACTGCGTGTCTCTCGTTCAATTCTCTGTTCTATATCCAATTAAAAGGAAGAACAAAGAATCAACAATAGTTACTGGATCAAGAATGAAGTAGACAATGGAAATCAACCAAGAACCAATCAAGAATATTGGGATTCAAAAGAACAAGGTGAATAGGAAAGAATAATATGGTTTAGGTGTGAATGAATTGAATCACATGACTTTTTTTTTTAACAAGCTTTTTTTTTAATGAAATTTTTTTTTGAACGGATTTCTTTCTTTTTTTCTCTCTCTCTTTTTTTTTTGAACTTAACCTAGAAGTAAGACTACGTGTCTCTTGTTCAATTCTCTATTCTATATCCAATTAAAAAGAAGAACAAAGAATCAACAATAGTTACTGGATCAAGAATGAAGCAGACAGTGGAAATCAACCAAGAACCAATCAAGAATATTAGGATTCAAAAGAACAAGGTGAATAGGAAAGAATGATACGGTTTAGGTGTGAATGAATTGAATCACACGACTTTTTTTTTTGAACAAGCTTTTTTTTTTGAATGAATTTTTTTTTTGAATGGATTTCTTTCCTTTTTTTTCTCTCTTTTTTTAACTTAACCTAGAACTTAAGTTCCTATATTGATAATGAAGGCGACAAGAAGAAACAGAAAATCCAAAACAATGAAATTAAAGGATAGATAAAACCTGATTCTAGAGCCTAGCTCTGATACCAACTGATGCTAACCCCAAGAACAATGCCTTGAAACCCAATAACAATATATGATTTCAATCCTAGGAAAGCTAGAAATCAGATTCAGAGATAATAAATTGTGATCCAACGATTAGACACGAATCATGAACAAACAATAAAGATTGTAACCCAACGATTATGGAATGAATTGCGAACCAACAATATAGAGATCCTTGACCCTTTGTTATAAAGAACTCAAACCAAGGATATAAACAAGAACAATTGACACAAATAGTATGCAATCAATAGTTCTCTGAAGAATCAAGAGAGGAAACCCTCACAATATGTTTGTTTTCTTAAAAATATGCCATCATTTTCTTTGCAAAATAGGACTCCTTAAATAGGAAGTCAACCTCCAGAACATAAAAGGAAAACCTAAACAAATAAAATCCTAGAAGATATTTTCCTTGTCCAACACTTCCAAAATAATGAAAATAACATAAAATTAAGTCAATCCCAAATTTAGTTCGTTTGTCTCCAGGAAGCTGTCATTTACAAGGCGTGGTCACGTCTTATTTTCGTTTGTCTCCAGCAGGCCGTCATTTACAAGGTGTGGTCACGTCTTGTTGGAGATGATCTGCTGCCCAATTTCTGCACATGTCATTATCGGATTCTGCATTGCCATAAGATTGAACCAAAGTAACTTGTCGCAAAGGTTCGTAGGATCGTAAACACTTGTCCGATGAATCATTGGCTATCATGTCTTGCACCCACGAACTTAAAGCCTCTTTGAACTTCTCAGCACGAGCTCTTGTAATAGGTCCTTCCAGAACTTGTAAAGGAGTCATTGGTGGGATTCCTATCAAGTAGAGCCAGAGATCTCTGAGCCAAAGGAGTTGCAATCAAAGCCAGAGGAGGTTGAAGCTGACAATGGCAGTGAAGAACATCATTCACAAAATGACAACAAATCAGGTTTCAGAAACTTTACTTGTGCTAAGTTGTTTGAAACTGTGTTTGTGAATGAGAAGCTTTTGTGTGGAAAAAAAGTAGATTTTGTAGATTTGAGTAAGATACGGATTAATTTGAGTGAGTTTTTTTTATAAGGATGTGAAAATTTTTATTAGCTTGTCCAATGATGTGTGTTAGGAGTGTACAAAAATAGAATCGACCTGAATAACCCGATCCGACCCCGAGGTGATCGGTTCGGGTTATTAGGGTCGGGGTGGATAGGAGAAATATGGTTTTTCGGGTTCAGTTCAGGTTAAACCAAACCCGATCGATGGACATTCTAATCGTATGTTTCCTTTAATAAAGTCGGGCTTTGAAAATTTCGGGCTGTTTGAGTTTAGGCTCGAAACATATAAAGGGCCGGTTCGGGTTGGTCGGGTTCAATTCGGATTAACCCAGACCCGACTGATGCACACCTTATGTGTATGATAAATTAGTTAAGGTCTTTTTATGCGAACTTGTTGGTTAAAAAAAAAAAACAAAAGAGAGGAAGAGAATGCCTATTGCTATGCTCTAAAGTGAATGGGGCTAGAGATAAAGATAAATGAGTCGAGTCTGTGTAGAGCAATTATATGTCTCTCTGTTGGATTCGAGTCAGTTCTGGATGATTACGATTATCCTGAAGGATATTCATTTTCTGAATTTGCCTAAAATAAGCTAGCCGAAACTCCTGAGGAGTTTAACCGTGACTTAGTGGGCACTAATATGAAAGCCATCCAAGACTCCTCCATATCAAACAAGTAAATTTTGAAAAATCATCAAATATATTAATTTTATTGTTTAATTTTACCAATCGAAATATTTTTATTTTCTCTTAATAAATCATGACAATGATTAAAACTAATTTAGTTTATTTCTGAAAAAGAATAAACAATATTTGTAGTGTTTTTAGATGAAAAGTGAGAAAGCTATAGAATCACTCAACTCTCAGAGTGAAGCTACACCACACAAATCATTGAATCTATTATATTATATTATATATAGGAAAACCCAAAAATTTATGAAGGAAAATAATATGAAATTTGTTAAACTAACTATTTTAATTGTACTTCCAATTAATATAACTCTTATTAGAAAAATTTACCCTAATTAATTATTAGATTTTAATCTAATTAATAAACTTCTGCATTATACAAAAACTTTCCCTAAATTATAATGACAAAATAAAGAAATAAGTGTTTAATTTATGAGAATCTCATAAAAATAGTTTAAATTAGGTAATTATTTATTCGCCACTAATTGCGCCGAAATTAAGTAATTTGTTGGATTAAAATTATCAAAGTTCCTGTTTGAAACAACACACAAAAGAGATTTTTGTTCGAAAAGAGAATAATTATAAAAATTCGACTTTATATACAAAATCACCAAAAATCAAACCCAAAAACTCAATATCAATATGACAACCATGTTTTGATCAGAAAATAAAAAAAATTAACGGGGAAAAGTAAAATAAAAACCTCAAAAAGTGTTGTTGAAACTCTGTAAGTAGATTGAAAACTTATTATATACTAACTGCAACCTATGGCTAATCACCTTTACCTCTCCTTTTCTATTTCTTAAATTAACTTTTTTTTTCTAAAATTTAATATATTAAAATATTATATATTAGTGGGTCCCCACAAAATCGGAGATGAGGATCCCCACGGGGCAGAGATCCCCACAGGGCGGGCAGTATAAAATTCATCCCTACCCATTTTCACTAATGAGGGAAAATCATGCCTCGTCAATAGAAATTCCCCTCCCTACTTGGGGTGGATTCCAACGGGGAATGGAGAATCTCCGCCCCACACCCATCCCTACATTTAAACCTAAACAAGAATTTTAATTTTGTAATATATTATCTTATAATTATGCTAATTTTATTTCACCATTAATATTGCTTAAAATTATATTAATTGTCTAAAATTGTGACATTTTTTTCGCAAAGTCTAAAATTATGGCTTAAAATGATGAGTTTATTATAACTACCATAATTATTATAATAATGACTAATATGATTTTATTACCTAAAATAATGGAGTCATTCAAATTTTTCCGTATTCTTACCATATCCATAAAGTCTAAATGCATATTTTAGTAAAATCATAATATAATAAAATAAAATAAACAAATATATAAACAAAATTTTTTAAAGAGAAAAATATTTAAAAATTTTTTATTAGAAAAAACTATGGCCTACTATTAGAAACAACATAAAATCAAATATTTGATTATTAAGTAATTAATTCTTAAATCTAACTAATTTCAACTACGTCCAATTTAATTATTATTTAAGTTTTATAAAATTATAATTATTATTACATAAATGTTTCTTTTTTTTTTTCAATAAGTAAATCAACTCAAATTTAGCACAATTAATTTTCTAATTTATTATTACAAATAATATTACAATATTTGCTACTATAATTACTCAAATTATGATAATAAAATAATTGAATTAAATATTGAAATTATTTTAAATTGGATTCAATAAATTTCAGCTAATAAAAATATAATTTTTAAAAAATTTTTACTTTTTATAAAGCTAAAATGTATCTCAAAAAAAAAAAAAAAAAAAGAGAAAATAGTAATAATAATTAAGAGATGAAATTTTAAATGGTCACACGTACACAATTCATAATTCCACTTATTCATACTCTTAAAAAAATCACTTATTTTGAATTTTTTTAATATTTAATTCTTTAATGACAAATATCAAAGTTAATAAATTTATATAAGAATTAGTGGAAACTTCTTTAATTTCTATTTTAAAATATCAATGATAATATATTCAATCCCATGGTAAAACAAATAAAAATAAAAAAATTTGATGTATTTAAAAATTAAATATAGAAATGAGTTGACACATAATAGAAAATAATTATACATTATCTTATCCCATTATTTTTTTTTGAATTATTCTATTTTGGCTAGAATATTTTTCTCATTAAATTAATTTCAATATTATTTCTAAAAGAGGTAGTAATAAAATAGAATGGAAAAATCATATTTTTATTGTTAAAAATAGAAATTTACATTATATTTTAATGTTAACAAAATAATTCCCAAAAAATTTAGATTAACATAAATGGTAAATAAATATATCCGTTGCTTTTAATACGTTAACTTAATAAATCATTATGATGAAAAATAATTTATGAAATTCTAATAATATATTAATTTACTAATATTAATAAATTTAGCCATACATTTTAAAAAGTTCAATGATTTAAAAAAGAAAAATAATTTTAAACAAATTAGAAAATGATTTGTAGTTGAGTCTTAATGAATTAAGAAAGATAATCACATTCAAGTTAAAATAATCTCCTCTAATTATGATTTTGTTTGAAATCATATATAAAGAAATATTATTTGACAAAGTTTCAGTATCATTTGGCTGGTATAAATACGCTGAAAAGTATACAAATCACTGCAATTTTTGCATTTCTTAAGCCCTCAAACATGTCAGTTACTACATAAATTATGTATTAAATTATTATTAAAATTGGTGAATTTAGAAACCAGATTTTTAGATATAGATTTAACTAAAATAACTAATCTTATGAAAAATAGTAAGATGGCGTTTTAGAAAAATTATTATTTAAGTTAAATAACTAAATAATTAATCTAAATGCATAAATATAATGTAATAAACAAAAAAGTAAATAAACATAACAAACACAAAACAAATAAGCTCAAAATGGTAAAATTATACTTAATTATAACAAGGTAATTGCAACCCATTTGGTTGCAAGAATAATAAAGAAAGGAAAAAAATAGGGTTAGAATAAAAAATAAATCTGAACATGTAACTCCATGTGAATCTAATGTAATTTTGATATAATTTAACTTCTAGCTTTGCTATAAATCTAATTGTTGAGAATTCAGTCAGATTTGAGCTGGATTGGAATGGTGAAATGCTAGAACTCAAGAAAAAAATAAATTTGGACGGTTTTTGGGGAGAAATGGCGCTTGAAAGAGAGAAGATTGAGTTTCTGTAGAAATTTGAGGGTTCAGAACCTTGAACTATGTGTTTAGGAGGTTAAAGAGTTAAGGTTTATATAGTGGCCAGGTGGATGCTTGATAGACATGAAATGAAGCTATGTTTTAGTAGAATTAAAACTCAACTAGGTAGATTTTAGGAGTCTCTATTTTAATAAAAGTAAAAAAAAAAGACAAAAATATTGCAAAATATGAGGAAATTGGACTTGACTGGAAAATCAAGAGAGTGGCTAACTAAGGCACCATGACTAGCAATGGGCAATAAGATTGGAGGAAGCGGTATGGATTGGTTGATGACAGCGACACATAGCTATCCAGTGACCAAACGCAGTTTATGGTGATGATTGGTGGTCGATAGAGGGGGCAGTGATGCCACGTGGCAACTGTCAGTTGGGCCACGTGGTATTTACTGGGTATGGCGGTGCCACGTGGCAGGTGGTAGTTGGGTCATGTGACACATCAACATGTTGACTTTGATTGCTGACTGCCACGTTGCAGCTTCCAGTGCCAGGTAGCTACTGGCAAGAAATAGGTTTTGGTGCTTCCAATTTGATTTGTCTGGGTTGTTCAAGTTTGAATTTTTTTTTAGGATTTTCTTTATTTTTAGTCTGGTTTTAAGCTTTCGAGTTTGAAAAAACTCTTAGTTTAAGACGAAGCATATCTAAGATGCAAAATGATTTTCATATCTAAGAAACTATATCATCGGACTAAAAGAAATGCTAAATCAGTGTTCAACTAAGTAATTGGATGAACTATTGATGGATAAACGAGACGAGTTCTTAATCAAGAAAGTCAAAAATTGAGACCGAATTTTTGTAGAACTCAAATGAGTTTTAGTTGGGACTATACCTAATTAATTATTTACCAAAAATATAGTCTAATTACAAAAATTAAAATATAAAATAAATACAAATTCAATTTTCGACTAACTACTTACCCCTGTCGTGCAACGCTTGATAAAATACTAGTAGTAGCAAGTGCACCAAAATGAACCCACACACATACAGCCCCACACCTCAAATAAATAAAATAAAATCAGCTCAGTATCATAAATTGATTTTACTAAAATCACCTCTTTTTGTTATGATAAAAAATATTAAAAAAATAAAAATGTTTTCCCTTTCGTAAACTATTGTTTATTTTTCAAAATTGAAATAAATATAGTCCATTAATCCATATATAATAATCACTTTCTTGATTCCTTAAAAATGTAAGAGACACCGATTTTATTGTTTCCTGTCATACGTTGATCCTCATTAGTTTGTGGGCATTAAAGGACTTTAAACGCAGTCATGTACTGAAACATTGAATGGAAAATTAATAAGACTCTTATTTATAGATAAGATAACTGAATAGGGAGCGGCTGCTATGCGGACATTTTTTATTTTTTTTAAAATAAAATTATATATTGTTTGTATTTAGTCTCAAGATCAATTTTAGAGGGTCGCAGTTTACAGATTTAACTCTGTTTTAAAAATATTAGAATGGTTCTACTTATTTTATGTGATATTTTTAAAACAGAGTCAAATTTATAAAATACGACTATCTAAAATTGATTTTGGGACTAAATACATATAATTTATAATTTTATTTAAAAAAAAAAAAGGAAAAAGGGGTCCTTATGAGGACGACCTTACCCAATTGTAAAGAGTAAAAGAAAACAGTATTTCTTGTTTCTAGAATAAGAATAAACAATGGGTGTTAATATCTAAATTGAAATGAGACTCTTAGTTATATTCGAAGATAATTGAGAATAAGAATAAACAATGGGTGTTAATATTTGGAGAGCACACTTTACTAGTATTAGTGCTAATGTAGATGATTAAGTAAAAACTTATAAAAGAGTGGATGCTTGAGTATTCGTAAAATCTACACTAAAAATAACTTCTTTCTAAATAATTTTTTTTTTTTGAACTATTTAACTTTTCTCCGGTTTTAATTTCTTCTATTCACATTTTGTATTAATTTGACAAATATTTTTAAGAGGCATGTTATACTCATATCATGTAGTCAAAGAAATAGACTATTTTATTACAAATTAGTCTACAATATTTATCCAGTATGAACTTTATTTATTTATTTTGACTCAAGTACATCAATTATCGGAAATATTACAATTTATAAGTATTCATATTAAGTATTTTCATTACAATATCAATTTGAAAGCTCAATAATCAACTCTTATAATCACAATTACATTCATAAGCAATTACAAATTACAATTTATAAATTAAAATTAAATTGAGTCCCATAAAGGACACCACCACATATTGAACCCCTGATCCCTCAGCCACTAGTGCAAGATATCTTTATTAATCAAAAATGGAACTTGCTCAATCCAAAAAGGGAAAATAAAAATCTAAAATCTTATAAAATTTTGAAGTCTTTGTTACAAAGACGTCTATTTAAAAACTTTTAAAGTAAAAATCAATAGTATATGTTCCCTTCACGCATCAATAATTTGATAAATCCAAACATAAAGTAACAAATATTTCTTTCATGTAGGGTCTTATCCCTTAAAACACTTATTTTTTTGCCACAAAATTATATCTTCCTTTGATCATCAATATATTGTTTTTACTCTCTCCATAATTTCTCCAAACACAGAAATGGAAGAGGAGGAG
>CATIWJ010413863.1:0-13807 GCA_949640765.1 Croton laevigatus
TATTAAACATTTGTGCTTTCTATATTGTATAGCATATCAGTCACAATTCATATTAATATTGAAGATGCTCTAAAATCAAAAAATATTATTCTATTTAATGATTGGTTGCATATATATAACTCATAATAAAAGGAAAAAAAGAAAGAAATAAGATGGAAGGAATAAAAAAATTAGTATCATATTACACATTTATGCTTTCTATTTTGTACGATCCATCACATGCAATCCATATTAGTATGAGAGATGCTCTAAAAATTGCAAAATGTACAAGAATTAGGGTTTTAACTAAACCCTAAAACAAGGGACCACAATATTGAGGCTTTACATGACATGATTTGTCGTGAAAATCCAATGAAATCTCAGGCATGACATTTTTTAACTATATAAATTTACAATTGGATTAGGTAATTCTCCAGTACAAAGTAATTGCTAAAAACCCGAATTAGGGTTTCATATATATATATATATATATATATTGGCTGGCTCTATTTGGGACCACTTATCCACTATCAGCAGTACAGTTCTGCAGAGGAGAAGATGGAATCTGAAAAATGCTTATTGTAGAAAAGAAAAGGGAAATGGGAATTTTCTCCTTTTTTTATAAAAAAAAGGGAAAAAAGTCCCATCAAAGTTTCCCAATAAAAGTACAGAATATGAGACATTATGACAGACAAAAAGCTGAAACCCTTAAAACATTCCAACCAGTACTGTATCAATGAGACATAATATGATGGTTTCTAGACTAACCATACCAAAATGCAATACCACAATGTGATTCTCAATGCAGGACTCCAGCAATGGTTTTCCTGGTTTAGAAAGATCTCGATGAGGATTGCTGGAATTGCGGTATCGAGCTTCATAAATTGCGTGCAATCAGCAACAGATCGCAAAATGGTGCACTAATTTTATAGGACAACAGGGAAAAAGGATCATGGGTTTGTCTGTTACAATGAAGCAGCTTATAGCTTAACTGCAGCAGCAAGCAGACACATTTCAAGAGTTGCATTATTTGATCCACTTAAAAGGCACTCTTTTTACCTAATTACCTAATGGTTCCAAGATAGACTCTTTTGATCCAACTCAAAAAGTGGCAAAAGATTGAACTGACATTTTACTATGCAGGACATGTACATGCCAAATAAAATGTTGCAAAAATTGATACTAAGATCCCACAACTACCCTCAAAGTAGCACTAGCAATGGCCAAATGGGATTTAAAAAGGGAAAAAAAAAACTTCCAAGGGCTATGTTTTGTAAAGTGCAATGCAATGCAATGTAATCATGATTATATTGCATTACATCTTATCAAACAATACAATTCATGTATATTAATTCAGAATTTGGTGTTATGAGCAATCAAGCAAAGTCACTAACATTCATGTCATAGAGAATGGTCCTATGCTACAAAATAGCATGTGCATCAATATATCATTCAAATCCAAGACCTTCATAAACTAATGATAAATAGAAAGAAAAAATCTATCCAATCACTTCGTCGTTTTGTGTTCTGACACTTCTTCTATCAATTAGATTCATTGTTACTTGTGTTTCACGTTCAACAAGATCAATAAGATTAGCAACGTAAACAAGCAAATCAGTTCAGAAGAAATTCATGATCAAATCAAATAATTTGATTGACAAAAGCTTCTACAAATCCCCAACCATCATCATCAATATCAGGTCCCACCCAAAAGCCAGTAATTATTTTGCCAGTACAAGAACGAACATTCATAAAAGAAGAAACAAGTTCAGTAAAATGGTCTAAGGGTGTTACATATCCACAGCAGCCTTTAATGGAAAGCATATTTCTTTTTGAGCAGCAGGGTGCAGGAGGACTTGTTGCTGCAAACAAAATTCAGATGCCAATTTAGCAAAAGCAGTAATGAAGGTCATCCAATGTAAATGTGCTTAGCTTTATGCTTACTTTGACATCAGAAATCCATCCATTTTGTTAACCTTTGAACTAGATGCGTGCCTATTTTAGTGTCAACATGAGAAATTGACTCCCACATTCAATGTAGTTTTCCTACACATTGTCTGTTAACGCTTTAGATGCTGGTGGGAGGCACGAAAAGAATATGAATTGAAAGAAAATCATTCGTAAGAGTTTGGCAAAAGGGACTGAAACCAATGGATGGTGAAAACAAAAAATGCAGGGGAGAAATATCAAAGAGAAAGTAGATAGTAGTAGTGAAAGAGAATTTAATCATTAAAATTGTCAACTAGCCCAAATCAACAAACAATAAAATGGCACCAAAAGTTAAATGTCAATTAGATTTCTCAAATACAACTTCAATGAGTTAAAATTAAATATTTCAGAGCCAAGCAGGACTTCTAATAGGAATACTAAGAGCTATTTCCTCTATAAGCATAAATTATGATGAATCTCAAACATGTAAGCAATAAAAAATAAACATGCATGTTTTTGTCTTAATGTCTCTGGTAAGCAGAAATAGTATAAAAATATAACCAAGAGAAGAAGGTTAGGAAAGTACTGGTTCTAATGGTAGTTTGATTTAGTCTAGCCATAGGTACTTTCCTCAATTGTAATTCCTGGGAGAGAGCACCAACAAACATAACTTTCTTTTAATTATACATGTGCAAAAATTGTCATTAAAATATCTAGCATAATGCGTTCATCAAAGAGATTAAAATGGTACGCATATAACAAAAAAATAAAATAAAACACTACCTCCGCCCCAAAATTGTACTCAACTTCCATTTTCACATAGTCAGATTAATTTGATAACATACTTGAGTGGAGGCATAGAATCCATGTTGTGGAAAGAATCTAAGGAGTGTGGTGACTGTTATACTTATGTCTGGTGAGGTTCACCGTTAGAGGATTCATACAGCCGACCCCAATTTGTTTGGGACTAAGACTTGTTGTCTTTTTCATGTTATAACCCTCATTAAAAAAAAAAAAATTGATCCAAATTAACTTTTACTATCAATCATTTAGGTACAAAATTATAAAGATTACCATTTTGGAACGCCTACAATTGAAAAATGGACTACAATTTAGGGGCAGAATCACAATAGAATTCTCTTGCCCACTAACTTCAAGACCAAGTGTAAGTGCCTCTTAGTTTTTCAAGTGTTGAAGCCATTATACTTCCCAATTATGCTAAAAGAAAACTCATAATTTTCCTAATTTTGCATCCTTCTCTATACATTCCTAAAGCAGTAAGCTGTTCTTTCTGATTTGAACTAATTTTATATACAAGCTCAAAACAACCTTCAGCAGCACCAATTTCTAAAATACCCAAGTGAATTCTGAGCAATTTTAACCAACCAAAAGAAAAGATAATAAAATCCAGACCTTAAACCTATAAGCTAATTTGGATTACAGAGAAAAATTACATAATCACGGAGAAAGAAAAACAATAATCAAAGCAATATTTTGTCAAAGTCAGATAGAATTGTTTTTGAAACAGAAGATAAGTATTTAAGGTGAGAAAATGCACCTGAGGTGAGAATTTTGAGACACAAAGAGGTATAGATAAGCTGATGAAGAAGACAATCGCCATTGAAATGGAAACGCCGAAGCAGGTAGCTGAAGCTTTTTCGTTCTGGGGTTTTGGAAGGGGTTTAACAATGTCGAGAAAGAGAACGGCGCCGGTTTGGCTTTCTATGGTAAATTACATGGGCCTTTAGCTTGAAAACGCAAATAGGCCCAACTCAGAGGTTCGGTTTCGGTTTGGGTCATAATAAAAACCGAAACTCTGGTTCGGTTCCGGTTTCAAAAGTGATGATTTTTCACTTTTTCTGGCAAATTTTCTTTGATTCCCACTTCCCATCCCAATTTTTCACTCCGGTTTTGATTTGGATACATAATAATAAAAATCAAATAAATCGAGTGTTTTCCCGTGGAATTTCGGCTCCGATCCTTAGCAAAAACAGAAACCAGAATCGCATTTGTAAATTTTTTTTTTTTAAATTATGATTCTTATCTGATTCCAGCTTTCAGCTTCAATTCGGTGCAATTTTTTATTTTCGATTGGATTGCAGAAAACATGAAAACATGTCCGGATAATTCTCAGCAAGATCTGTGATCATATATATATATATGCTAGGGAACATTCAAAGGGCAAAATTTGAGAAATGAGACTCAATTTCCACATTTTTGTAGAACTTCAAAATCTGTTACATTTTAGATAAATAGATAAACATTTTCTATTTCTTGACCGCATGAATCTTTCTTCCTATTATGTGAAGATGGAAGTTGTTCCATCGAGAATCATGTCAATGGATTCATTGCCTGTCCGATACATCGAAATTTGGTTTTAACCAACCAAGAAATTCTTGCCTGAGCTGGCTTCGAGAGCTTTATCTGAAGTCACATAAAAATCATAAAAATCAAAGCTCAACCGCAAACAAGAAGGTCTGGCATAGGATGACCTAGAAGATTTTATTTCTAGGGTCAATATTAAATATTTGTACATATAAGGGTCTATTTTAGAAATTATATGGGTCAAATATATATAATTGACATAAACACAAAGTTTAAAAATATTGGGTCTAATGGGTTTGCCACTGCGGTTTGGACCCTTGACGATAGCCAGCCAGTTAAGATATGATCGAGTGAAAAGAAAAGGATTTGCCACACATAGTGGGAGCTTCGCGCACCAGGCGATCCTTTTTATAGCCTAAGTTTCACATGCAACAATGTAGCAACTATATATATATATATGGTAGCTAAAGAAACACGAGGATTGAAATTCAAATCAACTTGAAAATTCAATTCAAAACAAGAACTTAAGTGAAAAAAAAAGGGCATACAATTATGCATGGGATGGGCCATTTTGCATTTCATTTGAACTCTTATGGGACTTGTGTTTTGATTTCTTCTCCCGCTTCTTACTGTTGCAGAGTCAACCAAAAATAAATCAGTGTAAATATTTACAAAAGGAAAAATGGTACTAATGTTTTGCTTAAATAAAAGATTTAGTATAGAGAAGTACTCGTCATGTGAGCTATGGCCCCAACAAGATTTCAGCTTCCGGTTTATGTGTTTCATATCCTTCTCTGTTGGGAACTTGTACTTCTTTACCTGAATCAGAACCAGCAATACAAGATGCTTGAACAAATTAGCAAGTCTACTCATATTTCTATAACGTCAAATTTGATTCAAGAAGTCTGGAATCAGAGGAAATATTGGCAACATAATTTTCTGCCCTCTCGATATACGATGAGAAGGGACAAAATTGAGATAAACAAAGTTGCATCAAACTGAAACTGATATTATGTTCATAAATTTATACCCAAGAATTTATGGCATTTAGAGATTCAATAAGGTCTGATATATTCTGTGCAGAATTCTGACGAGCGAGGACCCCGAGATATCTGCAACGTAAGCAGCATCAAATAAATACCATTCTTTGTTTTTCCTCATTATCATATGGCCAATGAGAAAAATTTACTCCAGGTCATAACCATGCAATCAAATTGTATCTCAAAATCACAGAGTAAAAGTGTGTATGGGTTGTCGGGGAGGGAAGAAGGATGACAAGAGGGAAGAGGAAACCAAGGGAAGATAACAGAAAATAACCATCATATTCCTGACCTTTCAAAATCTAGAACCAGGTGCATCTCATTTGCACTTCGCAAAGCAGCCAATGCTAACTGCAGTATAATTATCGAGAAAAGAAAGATAAGTTGATGCTTATATCTAAAATAACAAAATACAAACCAGCTTGGACAAGTGACAATGCAATTACAAAATCATATGATAATCAGAGCGATATGCTTTTTTCTAGCAGCCAAAGCAAACTGCAGCAAATGAATAATGTGTTAATTATACTGCCATAACATGCAAGTACAAAACAGGTCACAGCCAGCCAAATCACATTAGTCAACAGTCAATTAAATACTTTTGGCTGCCAACTGATAATGTGAATACATTAAGTAACCTAGAAGGTACAAGTCCGGTGCAAAAATAAAGAAAAAGAGCAACCAGAAAAGGAATAGAGATGTCAATAAAGATCCACACCTTTCTCAAAATATTTAGTTTCGTTCATGAAGATCTAATATATATAAAAGCTACAGGTCATTACAAAAAAACCTTCCATTTTAATTATAGGGCTCGCCATTTATGAAATTCTCCTAAGAATACTTGTAATGTTTTTCTAATTATTTATCACAGGTTTCAAGTTTAATTTTGGATAAAGGATGGTATATCTGGCTTAAGATGCTTATACTGGCCAGTTTTCCTTATTTGTCTGCTTTATCTTCTTTGCTTTAGTATAAAGTTGAGTTAACCAGGAACATAAAGGAAGATTATGCTAACAGTCAACAAAATTCATCGAGCTTTATAGTACCTGCCCAGGAGGGAAAAGCAGTGATGCATCAGTAAACATGATTTTGTCAACCTCAGCTACTGCACTTGTTTGCAAATCCTGCTAAATAATAACTTTGTATTAAAATCATAGCACAGTAAAATAAGAACCTCATGACTAAAACTATGTCACAATAATGGGCACATACATGCCACCCAGCCGTAGGTGCAATTCAGAAATTACCTTCAGCATTTGAATTTGATCATCAGTTGCATGCAAAAAATCCTATTGAGACAAAACTAAATGTCAACCATTGCAAATATAGTTACCCAAGTGAACAAGACAAAGAATAAAAGAAAAGGAACGGAAAAAGTAAAAATAGCAAACAAAACTGACCTCCATATCATTGATAAAACCTTCAACAGAACGATATGGTGCATAAACAATAAGATCGAAATCCAAACTCTGCACACAAAAGATTATGTTTAGTATATATCACAAAAGTTCATAAAAGAAAAAGGAAAAAGAAAAACAATATGGTGGGATAGCAGAAACACAAGAGTTATATCCATGCCTGATACAGTATCATCTCATAATTGAGAATCATATGATGATCCTGTGAGATCCCCTTACCAAGCTCTTCAGCTGATACGTGATTCTCCTCTATCTTGCAAGCTGAATATATACAGGTTAACCTGTGAGCGGAAGGGAGAAATCTTAAGTTATTAATACATAAGCAAGCAAAAGCTAATAATAAATTGAACGGGTAGTTAATAATGATAAGAACACAGTGCCTATTGAATTCTGGAATTTAAATGGGTCATATAAATCAACTTTATCTGACTAGAAATGAAAGATAACCCAAGATTACATACATTATGTGTTTTGGATCATGCTCCATGACCGACCAACGAAGATAAAACCTCTTAAAGTATATGAGTGCTGTTGCCTGAAGAAGTCAAATTTTGTAAGATGCCAGTAAAACTTTCCAAGCCAATTATTTATGTATCTTTTATTATTTTGTGTAAATTATCATAATCTTGGTTCCTGAGGAGGAAATGAATGACCTGCCTGAATTTTGTGAGGAAAGTAGAATGCACTACACACTTCTCGGAGCTTATATTCGTAGTATACCCGCATAAATTGTTCTTCTTCAACATTGAGTGATTTTGGGCGAGAATGCTTATCAACTGACATTAAAAGGAAAAAAGACTAACTCATTAGAAGCATTTCTAGAAATTCCAAACAAGAGAAACACACATAAATTGAACAAATGCACAAAATCTTAAAACAAATAGTAACCAGAAGGGAAAAGCATCAACCATTCTCAGCTATATTAACTTGAGGTTCAGGGTACGACCATGACCCATCAAGGTCTACTTCCACTCTTGTAGTTCCACACTTCATAACATGAGTAAGAAAAGTAAGAATCACTATAGTTATAAAAAAATTATGAGCAAGATAAAAAGAAATGTAGCTAAAAACATACCTTTTCTAACATTTGTTTTGCTCTTTGATTACTAGATTTGTACTTCTCAACCTTGCATTCAATTATAAACAGTACGATTATCACGACCAAATGAAAACATGCACTATATCATAATTCAGAGTAGCTCTACTTGCATAAATTTCATCAAATTCCCAAAAATTGATTCAGTTGATACACCAAACAAGACACAACCAAACCGAGCAAAAAAATAAAAGAAATTTTCCTTTTGTGGTGATTTAACTTTGTTTCTTTTTTGAGGGAACCAAACGGAAATAAATGCTGAGAAAAGCAACAGGATATAACTTACTAACTGTTGAGGAGTGAAGATCCAGTTGGCTTTGTGAGTAGAGGTCTGAAAATCGGCCATAGCTGATTCGGAAAACCCTAACTCACCACCTGCTTTCTACAATCGAAGATTCAAAAGAGAAAAATTTACTAAGATGCGGTGTAGGCTAGTTTAGGATTTTAGCTCAGTGTACTACAGATTTATCTCCAGAAGACTGCAATACAACATGAACAGAACCCAAATAATAGAAACAAATGGGAATTGAAATCTTTACCTCAGGCCGACGGTGATTGAGTGGCGAGGAGAGAGGGAGGTGTTGGGTAGAGCACCTGGACTGGAGAATAAGAAGAGAAAGGGAGAGAGGAAGACAGAAATGTTAAGTTTAGGGTTCCATAATTTTCGGCAAAAGCATATTTGGTCGATTAGGCGGAGGTGGTGGTGAGAGGCTGAGAGATGCGGTGAGAGGAGGGGAACTGTAAATGGGAACGCAGTCGGACAGAGAGAGGGAGAGGGGAAGGGTGGAGGAAAATTAGACTTAAGTTTAACTTATGTATATAAGTTTAACTTATATATATATATGGGTGTTCGTGAGCCACCCGTGACCATGTTCGCAAACAAGCACTCGTATCTCCATTTCAATTTCAGAAACTGTTGTAAGATTTGTTCTATATTTGAAGAAAAAGAAACAAATTGCTCAAAACTGTAGTTCATTTTCTACAACATCCGGTGATAAAGACGATAGAAGGAAGCTATGCTGGTGTCGTTTTGATTTTCAAAGGATGGTGATATTGGCAATGGGTGCGTTATGATGGCTCTGCAGCGTCGAGCGCTGGTTTTGGGTTCGATGGATGGGAAACAATTCCATGAAGCTATTTTCTAATAGCCAAAGTCCTCATTGTTGGACCATTTTCAGCATTGCATCTTTTGGGAAGAGGAACAAAGTTCCCCAGGTTAGCTTTCGCTGATTAAACTTGTTGGTGGAGTTTAGTTTGCGCAAATTTTTGTATTAAAACACAGAGTTCGGTTTGAATGTGTGAATAGGAAAATATACCAAAGGCAACAGCAGAAAAGGCGAAGACAGCCATGCTCGAGGGTGTTGAAACTGCACTTGGTCTACCGGAAAGCTCACTTCAAACGCCATTTTATACTCGACTTCAACTATGGTAACAGAAATCTCCCAGTTTTCATAAAAATGTTGCATATAACCCTTATCAGTGGCATGTTGTTTCATTAGCAAGTCTTTTATAATGCTAAATATCAGTAAAAAAGAAGTAAAAGGATCTTGCTTTATTACAAGTTGAGTAATCCATTCACAGAAATGTTTTATGTATATTACTGATGAAACAAACTTTTGCTTCAATAAACAATAATGAAATGATATGATGATAATGCAGGGGTGCAGCTCTCCCAACCAACACACTAGGACTACCATGCATCTTTGATCCACAAGGAAGGGCTGGCATTAGTGGCGATTGGCTTTTAGGTTCAAACATCGAATGCGCTGCTTTAAGCGGCTTGGCTCTTTAATCATGTAATTCAACTCCCTCTCCTTTCCTTTTTCAAGTTTTCGAATCACCAAACTAATGATGAATTGATTCTCATAATCACAGATTGCTGTGTATATTCAAACTGGCAGAACCATAACTAGTCCTCAGGAATTTGCAGTCTGCTTAGATACCCAATATGAACTGCTCCAAGGCCATGATATTGGACGATTTTCAGTCTTGGATTCCATTAAAAAACCAGACAATCTCCAGACCTATCAACTAACTGCTAGACTTGAACGAATCTAACATTTTTGTAAATTAAATTTTCTGTTTGTTTTTAATATCAGTTGAAGAATTATGTAATGCATGTAGAGGCCAAATTCAGAAACATTGAACAGAAGAAAAATTCTAATTCACAAGATCGCTTCAAATAATTTTTTTTTTTCAATAATAAAGAAAAAAGATTTTTTTAAAAAAATTCCTAATGCAACAACTCTGTTACAAACTATCAACCAACAAATTTACAGCTCTACGATACTGCAAAATTCGTATTACAGAATAAGAGCTTCATTTCTTTGTCTTCGCCTTCTTTTGCTACTGGTGCCTTTGCTGCACTCGACTTCTTTGTTGCCTTTTCCGGCGGAGTAGCTCTCTTCCTTTGGTGGCCACCTATTATTCGTTGTATCTATTATTCTTGATATTTTCCTACCTGGAAAACACTCAATCTTCATTAATTATCCATAGAAATGGAAAACCAACAAGATTAGTTTTTTAAAAAAAATAAATTATGTTTGTCACAATAACTTAATTGGGTTTAGAAATTAGAAGCGAGCATGTAATCACTTGGTCTAATATTTAATATTATAACATCAAAAGTAAGTAATAACAGAGGCAAATTATTGATCTAACATTTTCATGTCTTTCTCAGTAAGTAATAACAAATTATTAAAGATAAATAGCACTCTCTAAAACAGAGTATAACAGAGGCAAGAGAAAAGTGGTTGAAGACGAGAGATATTGTTCTTATCCTTAGAATTCCAGTTTCTTAATCCCAAAGGATGAAGTTTTCTACGAGCACTAGAGCTGTAAACGAACCGGACACTGGCCTGTTCGAGCTCAGTTTGTTTATTTGACGAGTTCGAGCTCGACTCATTTATTTAACGAGCTTTAGTATAAGCTTGAGCTCAGCTCGCGAACTCGATAACTTTCGAGCTGATCGAGCTCGGCTCGTGAACTCGAGCTCGTTAAGAGCTCGGCAAAACTTTAAAATCAATAAATCTAAACAATTTCAAAATAATCACTCATACATAAATCCATAAATTATCTTAAATTACAATTTAAAACAGTACTAATAAAACAATACAAAAAACTAAGAACATGTTCAAATTGAACATTAAAACAACAATAAGCGATGAAGAGCAAGCAAACCTTCTTGATTGCTAAAAAGTTGAGCTGCTTGAGTGTTTAGAGGTGAGCTTATATTTGGCTCTGAATATCAAATTAAACAAAAATAATGAACTCAGAATCCAAAAATTTATGTGCTTGTTTGTTAAATATAATAAAAGAAAAAAGGGAAAAATATTCCCTTCCTTCATCCCTACCTCCAAGCAAGCTCTGGATAGACAGAAGTATAGTTCTAACATCATAAGCAGATGACCATTTATCCTATTATAAAACAAAAGAAACCAAGATCAAAACTAGTTTCTTCAAGCCAATTCAAACGTAAAACAGATAAAATGTTTAGTATATGCCGTAATACAATCTAACCGTGATTAAAAGGAAAATCATTTGTTATAGCTTGATCTTTTCTGCTTTTAGCTTTTATAAAAAGCATTTTTAAGAAAGTAGCATTCTGCTGATTATTAAAACAACTTATAAGCAGATTGAAAGGCTAGTCAAACAGGTAAATGGATGGGTTTTAAGTTAAAAAGTGCTTAAAAAAGCAATGCCAAACACCCTTGTAATCACCATCTCTCATTGTATATTACTATGGCATACCAAACATTACTAAAAAGATAATGAAATTAAATATTACCTGAAGAATGTCCATGTTGCCATGTTGATCCACATTAGGATGGAAGTTGCCATATTTATCCACATTACGATGGAAGTTGCCATATTTATCCACATTAGGATAGAAATGGAAGTTGCAACTGGTCTCAAATTTCACCTTTGGAGGCTTGAAAGGATAGTCATCTGGGAAACAAAGAGAAAACTTGTATTCTGTTCCATCAAAGACTGTTATTGTTCCTTTCCAGTAGAATATGTTGTCTTCCTCTGGAAAAGCTGAGATCCCAGATTCCCCACTCATCTACAGATTCAATATTCATCAAATATAAAAGAATTATTCACCAAATCCTAAAATCTAATTATCTAATTTTAATTTTTGTAATCGGAAAAAGGTGAAATATTTTCATTCACTTACCATCAATGCCATCAAATCAGATTGCAACCTTTTCCCCAATATCAATTCGAAGAAAAAAAAAATAAAATAAAATCAGAAACCCTAAAAATATTCCAACAATTTACATCATAACAAATTAATTCAATTTGGGTTCATGAATCACGAAAATCAGCAAAATTCCAATTCAAATTGAAAACCCAATAAAGAAAAGAAAAGAAAAGTAATTCAGTTCATCCCCCAACCCTAAAATTTAAATCTTAAAAAGAACGCAAATTACTTGTCAAGATCATCAATCATGTCCAATAAGCTTACCTTTTAACCGCATTTTGTTTATAAACAGTTTCTGCTGTCGGAGCTGCTGCCGGAGCAGTCACGGGTGTGTTGCCTTGGTCCATTGTTTCTTTTAGTCAAACTTAACCGATTCGTAGGTGTGAGCAAAATCGGTTCAGTACCTAAAACCGACCAAAAATCATAAGAAAAATTATAAAATGAACACCGAATCGAACCGAACAGATCTAAAACCGAACCAATTTTTGGTTCGGTTTCGGTTATAAACTGAATATGCAAAACAATTCTGGATACTCCCTTTCCCATATTCAAACCCATCAAAAATTCAAAATGATCAATTTTTATCAAACACAACAGAAACTAAACTAAAGAAATTAAACGCACAACAGAAATCAGAAAAAAAAAACACAACAGCAAAAATCAGAAACTATAGCAATTTTCATGGTAAAATCAGAAAAAAAATAAAACAAAACAGAAATAAAAGAAATTAAATTACAAGAAATTAAGCTAGCAGTGACGGCCTTCGACCAACTCTAGCCCACCTCCGGTAACAGTCGACTGAGTAGATGGTGGCGGCGCCTCACAGACGAGATAGGCTTCGATCGACGTCGTGGCTTGCTTCTGGAGGACCACCGGCGCTTGTTCTGTTTAACAAGTGCTTCTGTCTCTTTCTAGCCAACCTCCGGTATAAAGACCACCGTTGCACGATCGGCGTCGTGGCTTGCTTCTGGACGGGGCTGAGGAAGGAGAGAGCGAGGAGTTTTGGCGGCGGCGTCGATCGAAGATTCTGGACGGTGCTGAGGAAGGAAAGAGTGAGGAAGGGAGACCTGAGGAAGGAGATGAGAGGGAGGACGGCTTCGGCAAACGAAAGAAATGGATGATTTTAGGGTTAGGGTGAGCTTTTATATGATGGTTCTGATGCGATATTCGAATAATCAACGATCTTTTTTCCCGCCTTCAGTGGTTCATAGAATATATATAAGTATATCTTCGGGCCAGCCCACTTAAAAATTTGAACTTGAATTGAGATTATAATCGGTTCGGTCCACCGAACCGATATGAACAAACCGACCAAAAACTGAATTTCTAAAAGGGAGACCGAACGCCGAACCGAAAGGGCATGAAACCGATATAAAACCGAACCGAAATTATCGGTGTGTCTCGGTTCGGTTCCGGTTTTAACCGAAATTTTCCCATCACCATTTTTCTCTTCACTTTCTCAGTATCCAAACAAGCTCAAAATGATCAAAAACAGAAAAAAAAAAAAAACCAGCAGTTACAAACCGAAAGCTCCTCCTATTCATTTCATCAGAAAATTTACTCAATCTGATGAATTTACTCAATCTAGAATTCATCAGAACACAAAGACAATCAATAAGAAAAAAGCTTCTTCTCATTACAGATTTCACATAAAAAAAAATAAGAAAAATTTAAACAGATGAACTATGTACGAGCACAAGAACAACCTAAAATCAAGAACCACAACTGCTTCAATTAATTACAGAAAGAAACTTCTTCTCATTACAGATTTCACATCAACTATTAGCAAATTTACGTCTAAATCAAGAACCACAAC
>CATIWJ010414041.1:0-20477 GCA_949640765.1 Croton laevigatus
TTTTTGGGGTGTCTTTTTTTGTTGTTTACATTTCCATTTATAGTAAGTTTTGTAATTGTTTATTATTATTTCTTTATTGGTATTGGTGAAAAAGTAAGTGGTGTAAAGGATTAGTAATTGTTTATTATTATTTGTGTATTGATATTGATGATTTCTTGGTATTTGTGTTTTTAGGGTGTAAAGAATTCAAAAAGACGGAGGTAGTATTTCCTAAAGAATTTGTGAAAATAAAAAACAAAAGGTGATTGCAATATTTTAATTAAACTTGTATAGTTTAGAAATTCCACTGAAAAATCATTATGTTGAAATTTAACAAAATGGTAATAAATTCAAAAAAGAAATTTGATTAAATAATAATAAGACTATAATTTGGAAGCTCAAAACTTAATTCTGTAATCTCAAGCTTGTTACTAAAAAAAAAAGTTCTAACAAATGAAATTCAATTTAAGCACTTACTTTTATTGTAATTTATTAGTTGCCATTTGATGAATTTTCAATAAAAAGTTTCCATTAGGAGCTCATAAACTTAAATAAAACACAAAAGTCATCCTACAAAATCACTAAAACACACTGTCTAGAAAGTGAAATCCCACAAATTGAGAAGAAGAACAAAAGAGATAATCAAGTCGAGAGTTTTTGCAGCATTTATGAAGTTACATGCCTTTTTTTGGCTAAAAACGTACCATAGCAGCCCCTGAAATTCAGCCATTTGTTTTCTTCTACTTATGTTCATATGAAAAGTACATATGATATGCTCTGGAAAATCATTTACATAGTGCCAAACTCAGCAGCACATACATTGGCATAAAAAGCATTTAAATCAAAGCATCCATCCTGGGATGAACCCGCTCACTTGCTGAGCATGAGTTGTGGCTGTCATCTGGTCTGAACCTACAGGGTTATACCTGCATTGGAAGTAAGGATTAGGAATTTCAGCCAGAGGGATGTAATGTAATTGAATGATTTTGGTATTCGGAATTCAGAAAATTACCCAATTTGCAATGTGGGATTGCATTCTAATGGCTGAAACAGCTCCTGAGATTGAGGATGCTGCTGTCCATATGACATACTCTGCTCACCACCTTCCCATGATGTTCTCAGACCATTTCTTGCACTTATCTCATCCAGCTGCATTACAACAACCATACATTTTTGGAAGAAGAAAAAACAGATTGCTTTATCAATTTCTAACAAATTAAACTCAGTTTAAAGCAATTACCTTTATTGTCAAAGCTCTATTAGCTTCCAGCAACAGTTGTTCCTTTATGCAAAATAGTAGTCAGTTATATTTGAAAGAAACATAATAGAAAAGTGAATTAGATTATATCCGCTTGCAAATACCTTGTTTTGAAGATCAGAAAGCTGGTCAAGCATATACTGGGTCTGCAAAACCAGTTTAAATCAGCTATGTTAAACAACCTGTAATAAAATACAAAAATCTCTACTAACTTATAGATTGTCACATTGAGGAATACAGTGAAAACTTGCCCCATAACCCATAATTCATATACATAATTCATATACAAAGGTCTATTAATACCTTAGTGGACCGAACTTGTTTCAGGGATGATTCTAACTGACGCTCTAGCTGCTCAAGTTCCTTGGTATTCAGAGGACCCAGATCCTCCCCAAGAAGGTTCCTGCAACACCAAGTGATTAGTGTTAAAATAAGTATAATTTCTCAAAACAATAAGTTAATAACTGCATTTCACAGATGAACAAGAAATTTCCCCAAAACGTTTCTAAAGCTACTGCTTTAAGATTCTAAAGAGCCTGCTAATTAGGGTCTCTTCTACCTCTGAGTTCGTTGCAGGGACTCAAATCTAGCTTTCAGTTTCAGGTACTCCCGGTAGCTACTCTGCTTACAACAATTCAAACTTTAAGTGAAAAACACAAACAGCAAAATAAATAAATAAAAGAATAACAGTGTAGAATCTTTCTGCTCAGATTATGATAAAGAAATATATTCTGAACCTCTTTTTATTCACTGTTACTCATGACATGATTCCATGTCCATTTGATTCGTGCAAATAGAATATTGACAAGTAACCTAACCTCAAGCTCCTTGGCAGGTTTATTGACTTCCACTGCACCATAGCTACACTTTTGGTACCTTTCCAGTGTCTTGAGCATGCTGATTCAAACACATTCATACAAAGAATTATCAAGATATGAAATTATCAAAATCACACCCACAAAAGAAGCAACGCGTCTCATCCCCACAAAGAAAACAGGTACATAGAATCTTTTGTTTCCCTATGCATGCAAATAGGAATCTACAAAGGTATATGGATAGATCTAATTTCAAAGATGTGCTAGTGGTCAAATATTTACTGTATAATGTTAATGTTGCCTGTGATATCACCTCAATGTAACACTAAAAAATATTGCAATCAAACAGAATATGAGTAATAAGGTACGAAGAATATCAAATAGCAATAAATATAGGATGGCATACTAAATACAGAGATTTTCTCAAATTTGAATTTGTAAATTTCTGAATTACATGACACAAGGAGAGCTCTCATCCCCAGCCTCTTTGGGACCATTTCTGGGACAGAATTTACCATGTGAAATAAGAATCATATGCCATGTTCAATAGATTTAACCTCCAAAATAATGTGTTTCTTTACTATAAAGAAATGTAAGATACAGGTTAATAGAGAGAATGGGATTAGGATTTGAACCCTTAAGTTATAGTAATAATAAGCCCAATAACAATTCAAACACATGAGTAGGCCCACATAGTGAGAGGGCACAGTAAATCTTTTTCCTAAAATAAAAAACAAAATTGATGAGGATACTTTTTATTTTATTTAACCGACCCAAAAATCCAATTAATCCGGTTAGAGCCGGGATGAACTATTAAAGATGACAAAGTTCTCCATATTGAATTTTAATACAGCTGGATTCCCAAAATTTAAAATTGAGAGCTTTGGTTAAGTTAGAACTACCTTCAATTTCTAAGAGTACTTTGATATAATATCGGATGTATTGCACCAAATGAATAGGAAATAAAAGAAATAATTAAAAGAAGAATTTATGACAATGCACCGGAGAGAAAAAGATTGTAAGAGTTAAAATAATTGAGAATTTTTAAATTTTATTGATTTGGTACGTGATAGCATCTCATATTGACGAGTGTAAGTAAGTAATTTTCCTGTTTGTAATAGTAGTTTTTTCCACATAATTTTCATTTTAAAAGAATCAATCATATAAAAGGTATTTTATGAGTAATGAAAGTTTTTTTAAGTTCTTTTTTGTTACATGATTTTTGCTATATATAACCAGGTTATCATCTTTTTAGATGAATAACGTCTTTATTGGTTTTTTGGATAATTTCTTCATGCATAATTTGTGATCAAGTAATAGAAGAATTGGGGTTTTATTATTTAATAAAGTAGTGAGTTATCCTATTCGTGAAGGGCACACCAGTCATATATACAGTGGCAAGTGCACCTCCAACCTAACAAAAAGCCTAAACTAAAAATGAAAAAAATTAGGCTAACATTGAAGGGAATACTATGTAGCGTGTGAATATTAAAATTGTAATTTAAAACCACTGAGTAGATCAATTGGCTATAGTTATTCTAATTTAATTAAAGGTGTCAAATTCGAGTGCTGGAAATGTAGTTTCATTAAAATTTGGTAGGGTGAATTTTACTGCTCTTAATAGTCTTACTCAGCTCAAATATGATTTTATCTGCGCCCGTGATTTAGTAACCGAAAGATTGTTAAATCAAAAAATTGTGGTTTAACAATTCTCTTATGTCATTCTAAGGGGAAAAGAAAAAAAGAAAACCCCCTTCTAATACTAGAAAATAAAAGAAATAGGATGCTAGAGATGCTAAGAGGTGAACCATTACCTATGGTTTAGCTCTGTAACCTACAATGGAATCATGTTATCGGAAAAGAAAACTACAGACAAAGAAACCACACGTCACAAAGTCATCAACTTTGAACATTTGGACTGCATATAATGCTGGATCTTCTTCTGGACAGGTTTCATCCAACTTCAACACAACATAGTAATACCAATTCTGGGTAGGGTTTTGGAATACAAATTTTCTCCTCATCCTCCTCCCTCCTCTACCCCATCTATGAAACCCATCTAACATTGATAAATAACATTTTAGGAAGTTTCTTTTTTCCCTTTAATGTGTGGAATGTCAGCCAAATATAAGGGAAACATAGCTTCTAAATGCTATACACACCAATTCATTCCTTTGCTTACAGCACAAAATAGAGTTTAATATTCACATTTCTTAATATCCAAAGAATAAGGATGCAGACCATTGAGTTAGAAGCTCAACAGTTGACTGCTACTTACCTTGTCCAAGAGGATACAAGGGTTTGAATAACTTTTAAGAATTTTCAATGTACCATAAGCAATTAAATTTTTTTTAAACTGTTAAACATTTGTAAACCAAAGAAAGGAGACAAACTAAGTAGGTGTTGCCAATGAGTTGTTTTAACTATCCATGCAGTTTGAATAAATATCTTATTTCTCTTGTTTTCCAGAAAAAAAGAGATGACACAATTAGTCAAAATTACCTGCTCTTAAATCAAATGGACAAGTTAGCTTAGTAGGAGTAAAAGAATGCACAAGACCGTTTTATGAAATGTCATGATCATAAAAAAGAGAATTAGGTACTGAACCTAACGGTTGGTTCAATGGATTAGCGTTTCAAGTCAATTTATTTAATAGAAAATTTTCTAATATTGAATTCCTATATGGGTAAAAAGGATTATGGACTTGTCAACTTCATTAAGGTGCATTTTTTGGTTGGTCAACTAAATAATAGAGAAAAGACTATCATCAAAGAAATTTTGTAATAATTATAGTGAAGAATCTAACAAAATTGGAGACTAGTCCATCTAATTGTAAACACCAACTTTCACATTAGGAAAAGAACACTCAACAATCATATTACCAATCAGTGATATCTAAATATGCTTTCAAGATTGCTCCTTATATGCTTGCTTAATGCCTTTAATGCTTAACCAAGCAATTATTCATTCATAACTTTTTGAAAAAAAAACAAAAGCAATAAAAGAAAAAACAAAATGGATTGTCATGTATACACATATAATCTACTTGATTATGAACTTTGACGTATAACAAGCATCTCATATAAAAATGTCCTTTCAAAAATCAATGAATGAAATGAATCACATGCCAAGAGATGAGATTCTAATATAATGCATGTTCCTTTCATGAAGACGCAATAAATAATTTATGCAAATGCATGCAATATATACATAAGATATTTTACTCCCAAAATTAAGGGAAAAATTATTATTATTATATAAATATTTTAATCAGCAAAAGTTAATGCGATATAATTGTAACAAATCCCCAAAAGCTTAATCTAAACATCCAGAGTCTCTCGTGGCTAATCTCTTGTATGGGAAATTATAGAAGAAGCCAAATTTTTTAATTTCATTAAGTGCACTTCAGTTCATTGAAAGGAGTGTGATTATACGGATTTCAGTCCAGCAACAATAGAGAACTTTATATTGCCTGCCACTGCCAGAAAACCGTTGAACATCACTATGTTCTGTGGGTGCATCTCCTTCACCCTCAAATACACTCTTTTCCACAAAAATCAGAACTGACTCATGGGTTACACCATGTTCCCAAGCTAATCTACTATTCCATTGATACAATTAACTGTTTCACAAAGAGATAAAGGAGGAGAAAAAAGAATGAAGCTGCATCTCCTTCACCTTCTATCACCCTCTTACCACAAAAATCCAAAGTGACTCATGGGTTTCAAAACATCTAATCTACTGCACTTAATATAAGCCAAGTTTTCTCATAAGGGGAGGAAGGAGAAGAAAAAGGAAAACTAGAAAACCAATTCAAAAATGAACTCAGGGATATTATTAGATATAGACAAATACTTTGCTTCCTAGTCCAGCAAAGTCAAACGAAGAAGAGAGAAGGAAATCAAAGATGAGATTTTTCATCAAATATTATGAGCTTCTGTCTTATTTAACAAATTCAGATGATTAATATTTATGAATTTCACATAAATATGTAATCAACCATAATTTTGTATAACTTAATGAAACAAAGGTAAAGATCTCCAAATAAAAATACCAAATGGGTTTGATTCAGATCTCATAAAACAATGATCAAACATAGCAGATCAAATAATTTGGTATTTCAAAATCACAAAACTAAGGGCAACAGAAAAAATAGGAAAGGTGGGGAAGACTTCTTGAATTATCGAAGGTTGGAAAAGAGTAATTATAGAAATAAAATATAATAAAAAAATTATGGGGCAGACAAAGATATAATATAAGCTTATTAAGTCAAGAAAACAAAGAGCAAGCAAACAGATCCCACATCTTACACACCACAAAAAATTATAAAAAGAGGAAAAAGAGGATCATACTTAGAGATGCTACTGAATTCATAGAGCTTGCCTCTGTTGGAGAAGATAATAAGAGCAACCTCTGCATCACAAAGCACTGACAGCTCATAAGCTTTTTTGAGCAACCCATTTCTTCTCTTAGCGAATGTCACCTGCCTGTTTATCTTGTTCTCTATCCTCTTCAGCTCCACTCTCCCTCTCCCCATATCCCTATATCTAATTATAAGCCAAAAAACCAAATTAGACCTCTCTTTCTTCTTTGTTTTCTATATAAAGATTATTAATTTATAGTATTAAACAGACATGTTTCTTAGAAAGATATTATCTTTATCTATGAGATATATTTTCTTTCCTTCTCCTTCTCCTTCTTCTTCTTCTTCTCTTAGAAACAAGATGATCTCTCTTTTAATGAGTCAGAACTAAAATTTTAACCAAAAGTGTGATAAATAAGAGAAAGTTGGATACTTTGAAAGAACCCTAGAGAGAGAAAGAAGTTCGTGTAATTGAGTTCTTCTTCTTTTTCTCTTTGGTCTCTCAATTTTTTTAACCTGAGGTTTCAATCTAACACTAGGAGTGAATTGCAGCTAGCTAGGGTTGGTTGTTTCTTTATAGTTCCATGTAACCCTCCTTTGTGTTTACTACTGTTCATTTCTAACCATGAATCTGGACTTCAGTTTTAAGCGCGCTTTTGTACACGCGCCCCTTTCAGCTCGATAGGTGTCTTTGTAATGACGAGAGATAAGAGAGGTGTAACTCACGCAATTGCAATTGAGAGTTGTTGTGAATGAAATTTTGAGCTCTCAGCCTGTCTTTCGTAGTTGTTTTGAAGCAGCAGAACGTCGTCACAACCTTAAAATGGTTTGACACGTGTTCGTTCAACACTGGCTTTAAGTCACTGTCGAACTTTTTCTGGCCTTTCTTCGCAACTCAATTTTTCTTCGGTAAATAAAGAGCAAAAATATTACTCTTATTAACGCAATTTCCATTAAATTGCTTCAATTTGACCAATTAGAAAGTCTAATAAAAAGTGTACTGAAATTTTTTTTCTCAAAAAAAGAAAATGTAAATTGTAGAAACGTTGTTTCTCAAAACTTATAAGTTGGTCAAAACTGGTTATAAGCAGTTTTTAAATTATAATTTATTCATTCAAGTGATTTTGAAAATATAAATTGTACATTATAAGTTGATTATAATTTTTTTTTATAACTTGGATTTACAGCTTAAAAAACAGATTATAAATTATTTTAGTTTGACCAGCTTATTTACATTAATATTCTCATATTTTTGTTTTATTCTTATATTACTCTTATGAAAACATCAAAATCCATTTTTAATCTCATTTTCACTTTTTTTATTTTCATTTTATCAGTTTCTACAACAATAAGTTGATTATAAGCTAGTTTACATAATCACTTCAAATAATTATCAATTGATTATAAGCTAATTTTATAAAAATATTTCATTGTTTATTTTTAATTTGATTATAATTTAAAAATCACTTATACATAATAAATTAAAAGGCATAAGTTTTGAAAAACATCCCGTAGTATTTATTTTTATGGGCTTTTGATTTTTTTTTTCCTATAATATTTTCTTTTCCTATATGCAGAATACAATAGGAAATGACTATTATTGTTCTCTTATTGTATAATACGAATTAGGTATTTATTGACAGAATGCAATGTGAAAATAATATAATTATTGAATTATTTTGATTTTGAAAATCAACATGTTAGATTTGCTAAAAGACTTAGGGTGGAATGACTCAAAGCAAAATTGTAATCTTTTAGGAATAAAATCATAAATATAAGAATCAAATTGTTATATTCCAGAAACTAAAATGATGATTTTAATTTTTTTTTTTGGTGAAAATGAAATTATAATTTTTTTTTTGTCCCTTCAATTTTTATTCCATTCCTTCAGTCATCCCATTGGCACCTAGCAAAATAGAATTATATTGTTTATTGTTTCGATTCCATTTATGTATCTATGTTCACTTCGTCTGTTGTTCTTAATTAGATTCATATCATCATCATCATAAATGAATTAATTAGGGTTTATTGGTCCCAATATTTAAAAAAAAAAAAAACATTACTAATTATTATTTGAAGTTATATTTAAGAAAAGGAAATTATTTATGATTTGTAGAAGGAAATATAAAACTAATTGATACCTTGTAAATAGCAATCAGAGTACAAAATTAATTGAAAAGAGTTGTGGTTAGCAATCAACTTTTATACCTTTAACAACAGAATATTAAGATGCATAAAGTTGAAATTGAATTAGACAGAAGCACCAAAAAGAAAAAAATAAATATACATACTTACATGCTAATAAAGTTTCAGAAGTTGAAGGGACCCACTAGACATAAATTACTATTGAAAAAGAAAAAGGTTAGGTATTGGATACTTGTATAACTATGCAGAAAAAATATGTTTTATCCTGAATGAATGGACAAGGCATAAATAAGATTAGTACTAAACTAATCTACTAAAAAAAGGTATCACAAACAAATCTACTTGTGGTTATATCCAAAACCATTACTGTTCGATTTTTTTTTTTTAAAATACAAATGAGACCACTAATGAATTGCGTAACATTGTAGACTACACAATAAGATATAAAAGGTATTATAAAAGCAGGAGCAGCCCTTCCATACGCATCATAAATCGAACTTGAAATTTGTACATCCTACAATCTCTATGGAAAATAGAATGACTAATAAACCACACTTACTATTTGATCGGTATTACTATTTGATCTTTTAAATTCAAATAAATCGTTTAGATTTTGAAATTTCAATAAATAGTTCATCTATTTTACTTTATTATTACTCATATGTTTTATTTTTTTTAATGTAATTTCTCAGTTAATTTAATTAATGGGAAATAATGAGCAATACAAAATGCGGAAATTCAATTTTTAAATCTTAATTAGTATATTAGAGTACGAAATTTTGAAACTTTAACATTAAATTTGGAGTATCTCCAACATGTTCATGGTATCTAATGACTACAATTCGATTTTTTTATCTTCATTTGCGGTCATTTATGGCAACCATTGTAACATTCAAGCGACACATGAGCTAGAACATATATCTCAACCAACAAAAAGTCATAAGAAAAATATCTATCAAAAAAATTACTGATAATACTCATTAATAAAGTAAACGACTCTTATTTTATTTTATTTTATTTTTTAAGAGTAAAAGGAGATTATTATAGAAATTTTGGGAGATGGAGAGGAGGAAAGATAAAAAAAAAAAAAGTAGATCTAAAAATATATGCGTTGGAAAATAAGACAATGTGAGATTTGTAAAGATGATTAATTACAGGCAAAAATAGCCAGAATAAATTATGGATTTAAGTGCACATATACTATATTCCAATAATATTTTGTACATCACAAATTTCAGGGAAGAAACAGTTAAGATTTGGATTATTAATTTGCTATAAAACAAAGACTAAGTTATTAAAGAAATAGTGTAAAATGTCTAATCTTTGATGACATGATTGAAAACTTTATATTTTTTCAAAAACTGGTCTGGAGATCAAAGATCACACATGAAAAATATTCTTACATGTGTGGTTACCTTAGAGTCTCTCTCTCAAATCCATTATTGTTCCAGTACATATGCTAATGTGCAATTTGTTTCCAATCAGGCACACATTTCATTCGTTTTATTAGAATATATCCTTTAGAATTATTTAATCGAGACTTCCCCATGAATGTCCTAATCCTTTGGGATCTATTCATTGATAATCCCGTCTTTGAGTCAAGGTACATTTTCCACAATTCACCTCATAAACCTAGGCCATTCTTTTTTATTTTCTTTTGTCGGCAAACCGTTGATTAATTATATTAATTAGTGAAATATTACAACGGATTTTGGAATCACCTTTCTCTTCTACTGTGAAAAAAAAAAAAGAAGCCCATTTCATAGAATAATTTCTTGAAAATCAAATCTAACAAAAAGTTTACGATAAATATGATCCATTTTTCGAATAGTCAAATAATACATCAAAGATTATAAGAGAATAAAAGACGATTAGAAATTATAGTCAGAGATAAAGATAGGAATCACTATCATAAATATTAGGTTTTCAATGTAAGTCAAATTTTGTAAAGAGACATTTGATATGATCCATGTAGAATTTACAAGGTATAAAACCATTATCAAGTCAATTGAAAAGGGTAGTACATGAATCATATGTTATAGCTAGAATTATTGATTTTGACACATAGCCCCGCCCCACCCCACTTGATGATTATGTCTATGTATGTGTATTCGCCAAAAATAATTATTTAAATAGTATTTATCTGTTTTAATAGTGGTTAGATATTTGTAATAGTTTTTTATGAAACCTAAAAGTTAAAAGTTACATGAATTAGTCTTTGATAAAACATTACTTCAATAACTAAAACTATCTTGAAAGTTTAAAAAATAGCGTTTAGTGTTTTGACAAAGTTGTTGCCAGCCTATTGTGGTTTTTGTCAATTCTAATTAATTAATGACTATTTATTTCATTAATCTTCTAATAATAGCTTGCTTAAGCAACTTGGTATTTAAGTGGCGTGGGAACCTTAGGGTAATGCTTACATTTGACTAATAATCTAAAAGCAAACTAGATTATAAGATTAAGGATTTACTAGTAGGACAAGCAACATTAAATGTGTAATTATCATAAATTACTTATCTTGCTTTGATTATCAGGACACTTTTCCTTCACAAAGGGTCTTAGCTGGGGAGAGTTGCTTTTCATTCACCAAGAATTCTGTACCAAAATGGGTATGGCTACCACTAATGAACAAAAGTAGCTATTTCATGCTGAAAGCAAAATTCAACTTTGCCTACAACGGATGGGTTCATAATAAGCGATTTTAATATTATTCTTCAATAATGAAATCTCCAATCATATTAAATGACTTAAGTAATTTATATATTTCACAATGGGTGATAATAGAAGGTACACTATACTAGTATACTATGTATTAAACCCGCATCATATATATTTATTTTTGATGATTTTAGAAGAAGTGTACCGGTACACTAGTGTACCTTCTATAATTATCATTTCACAATGGAAAACTTGAAGGTAACCGTGTAAAGATTAAAAAAAGAAAAGAAAAAGCTTGCAACAAAGCGTCAAATGTTTAATAAGAAGGTATTGTTGTTGAGACATTGAGAATATGATATATAGGGGTAGCTACGTTACATATTAATGCACTGTGCATAAAGATAAAGCTTAGGATAATTAGATATTGGGCTAATGCATAATTTGCTCCAACATTTTAGAGAGTCAGTTTGCTTTCTAATGTTTCAAAAAATGTTAGTTTTTTATCTCTAGCTAAACATAAGCACTCATAATTTATGCACGTCATACATGCACATGAAGTGGCAATTTTGTTCCTTTTTCTAAATATTAAATAATATGATAATACTATAATATAACAAATTATATTTATTCTTTTTCTAATCTTCTTATATGAGGAATTTTAACAAACATCTTATGTGCATAAAGAGGCTCTGCCATTACTGGAAAATTTGATGATTGTATTGAGCTCAAATCAGCCTTTTAGGCTTAACAAACCAACTAGCATTTTGAATCAATTATTCAACATATACAACCCAGAAAATAATTAAATTTTACTCATACAAGTTATAGAATATACATAAAATTACATCCAAATTATGTTCTTCTTCTTGAGTTTATGAAATAAAACTCCAGTTAAAAAAAAATAAAAAGAGTATAGATTAGAGACCAAACCTTTCAAAACACCTTGTGATTAACAGAAAAAAAAAAAAAAAGAAGAAGAAGTTGAAGTTGAGGGTTTTGATTCAAGGAAGCAAGAAAGGCAGAATACTTCACTCTTGGACCAGAGAATTGCCGAACCACCACTGCCACTATCGATGTATGGTCGGATCCAAAGTCGGGTTGCCGGATTGAGAAACAAAAGTTGATGATGTTAGATCCGTTAGTATGGAAATAGAGAAATAGAAGAATATTTATTAGAAATTGCAAATAATAAATATTAAATTACAGTATACAAAATAATAATAAAAAATTGTAAACTGAATATAATAAGAAGTAAAATCTAAAATTGGAATTAAACCTTTAAATGAAGGAAGAAGAGTAGTAAACTGAGGCCTATATGAATAGTTTTCTTAAGATGAAATTTGCCCACGTACGACAATCATCTCCCAGGATACAACGACAATATAGGCGAACCGAACTGTGTGTAGAAATTATCACTGAACCTAGTCTAGTAGCCTGTCTAACAATTTTTTTGTCCCAAGCTCACTTTGAGTTGCAATTTCTCATTCACCTTTAATCCGTTTTTAGCATATAATATCTCGTTGGAAAGCTCTTATTGCGTATAATATATTGATATATTTCAAGTTATTCAAATCGCAATTTTTCCTACAAATTATGCTCAAATTTGACCAATAGTCACTTACTTAATGTCGTAAATATTCAACAGATGAGACCAATGGGAGAGTGATCTTAGAAAAACCAGAGAGAAAAAATTGTGCTAGCATCCTATTGAGGATCAAGAAAGAGTTCATTGGGTTTCTTGTGGGTCCAGATTGGAAGCATTGATTTCGGAGAGCCGTGTTTGTTGCTTGAAAAGATGTTTATGGTGATGGGAATTGAAGAACCATTGTAGTCACACGTGGCGGCGATGGGATTTTCTGTATTGTCAAGGTAAAGAAGTGCGAAATCGCTAGTTCATTTTCAATTGTTCGTGGTGCAATTGTTCTTCGTTTCATCATCATTCGCCGATCATTGCCAACCATCATCAACTGCTTTATCTCGTTGTCTAACTTCCAGGTCGGCCAAACAAAGCTAGAACGATAAGTAGAAAGAAAAGGAGGAGAGGAAAAGATATTATCTATTTTTCAATTTTTTCATTTTTTGTATTTTTTTTAACAGAAAATTTAATAATAAAATAATATATTATTCATTTTGTTGGCACTTTTCACATGCTCAACAGAATTTATAATTAACTTTCCAAGTTCGCTGTAGAAAAGGATTAAAATATTTCAGTTTTTATAAGTTTAGAGAGTAAACTGGCTCTCCGCAAAAAATAAGGAGTCCAATAACTTTTTCTTTTTTTTTTTTGGGGGGGGGGGGGGAGAATTTATGCATTATCCCATAAAATATTAAATGTACGGAAATGAGAAGTGGCACTAATCTTAGGTGAAAGTGAAGGGGAAATTGAAAAGAAAGGGTTGGGTTTTGGTTGATTTATAAGACAAAACATATAAATAGAAGCATGGAATAATTTAGGGCCAAATCACGCAACCTAAGCACTCTATTCATGGAAAAGTGGTCCTTCCTAAATGCCTAAGTTTCCATCTTCATTAATTTGTCAACTATATATCTGTATATCACTATATCCCACTCGCATATTAGAAAGAAAAAAAAAAAGAAAGAAAGAAAGAAAAAAAGGGGTAATTTGCTTTATATATATATATATATATATATATATATATATATATATATATATAATTGTGGTTTACTATGTATAAGTTATTTTGGCTAATAAAAAAAAAATAAAACTCAACTAGCTCTTTAAACCTCTAAATAGTGTTTTAAGAGTCTAAAAAACATACATACTGGAGCATAATTCAATTTTAGATCTTTGAATTCCTTTTTTCAAAAAGTGGTCTTAATAGTTATTCTGATATTCTATGATCCAAACCATAACCATACTTAGAAGTTAGATACCTTATTTGGCCCAATTTATATGTTTTAGAATTTTTATTAGCCTATATTTCATCTTCTTCAATAAAAATAATTTTAATTTTCAAGAAAAAAAAAACTAAACTATAATTAAACCTTTAACCCTTTTCCTTGATGATTCCTTAATTTTTATATGTTATCAAAAAAAGTTCTGAAAAGGTAGATAAGAATATCAATTTTAGACCTGAACAAAGAAATTGATGAATGTGTGTGTGTGTGTATATATATATAACAGTATTTATGCTCATTGAATTTCAACACCTACTTTGGTGGTTTAAAAGTTAGTGAAAACAAAACCATTACTCCTACAACATATGATCTTTAGGAAGTTCTTTAATTAGTGCATCATGTCATACTCCTCTTTTCAAAAAATTGTTATTTTAAATAATTGAAAAAGCACTAGATAATGGAAGATATCTATGTTGAAATTATTTTTCACTCTGAAGTTGATTTGGCAGCAAAATTAGTATTTAATGTAAGAAAAAATGATATTGAATTGAAAAACTGGAAAGTTAATAACGTATTCACTATTTTGTTCAACGGTATCAAATTGTAATTATCAAAGAGTATTTTTGTAAAAATCAGATGATTAAATCGTAACAAAATATAGTGATGTAATTGTAATTTTTCTTATAAAAATTGGCTAAAGATAAAAGATAGTATATAAAATAATATCATTCAAAAACAATACTTCGTTTATATAAAAGATATATAAGCAAAAAAATAACTTATATCAAACTTTTTAATCCAATTTATTATATCTCATAGTTAATAATTTAACTCTTTATATTAAATCACGAGAAAGTGAGAAAATATATATAAAATGCATTATGTGAATTATCTTATATATTATTTAAATTTAAATTATAATAATTAATTTAAAAACTAGTTAAATCTCATTTATATTATAGTCTTAAATTTATTTAATCTTATAAAAAAAATTGCACGTTAATTTAACCCACCGTAAGAAATGGGTTGGATCTACCACAATACGATTTCCCTTACGCTAACTATTTACTTGCCCTGCCTCCACCTAGAGTGTATAAGTTAGTCAGATTTTGTGTAAAATAGACATGCAATTAGTTAGCTCGTGATAATATAAATAAAAAGCACCTTAATATTTTCCATTTTGGACTTTTTTTTTTTTTTTAAGAGCCCGCCTTGTTTTCGAAATTTTTTATGGACTAATCTAGATCCGATATACATTGCGCACCTGATAACGATGGGAGAGTCACCCAATAAAAATAGCTGCACACCGTATGTCTCAAATCTGAAACTTCCTTATGCGAATTCAAGCCGCTTACTACTTGAATCAACCCCGTTGAATGTTCAAATTTCTGCTTTCAATATTCAATATTATTTCTATATAAAATTTTAAAAAATATTTACAATTTCATCTCTAATATTTAGTCAATATTACTATTTAATCACTGATTTTTGGAATAATTACTCTTACATATATAACTTTTGGCATATTATATCATTATCTTCTTTAGTTTTTTAAGAATATTCATTAAATATACTGTCAGATTCTTATAATATTCCTGAAAAATTTGACAGAATATTTCAAAAATATTCCTAAATAACTGGCCGGAATAACGATGCATTATAATATGTCAAAGGTTAAGGATTTTTTAATAATTATATCAAAACGGAGTTACTAAATAGTAACATTGTCGAAATTTTAGGGACAAAATAGTAAGTTTTTATTTTAAAAATCATCATAAAGTTTTTTTTTCCAATATACGCTGAGTTGCACTTTTTCAAATTTAAATTCTTCATATATTTCATTTTTCATATATAATAATAAGTATGGTCAAAATTCGGAAAAAATAATTATTTAACACACTATCAAATATATAACACTAAAAGTAGTATGAAGGAAGTAATATTTACTCATAATTAATAGTATTTTTTTTTTTCTAATTCTAATTATATGAGTTTAGTTTATTGTGTTCCCTTTTTTCCATCCATCTAAAGTAAACATATCAAATGTAGTTTTGTTTGATTAACTATTTAATTGATTGTTTCGTTAATAATATATATATATATATATATATATATATATATATATGTATATTTAATTTAAATATATAGTTAATTTAAATAATTCAGATAATATAATGCTTCATATAGGCTTTTATAAATTATCTTATTCCTTTGGTAAAATTACTTTTTTTTAAAAAAGAATATTCGGTAAAGTTAAGGCTTAAAAAGCCTTATTAGTAGGTGTTTTATGAAGTCGAAATCAACTTATTGCTTGTGCACAGTTCCAAGAACAGTGTCCACAGAGCCCAGCTTGGCTAAACTGACAGCTGTCAAACAGTAAACCAGAACAGTAAAACATACGTGTCGTAGTTTTAGTGGATTCTATAAACAGTGCCAGGTGAAATTAGCGAATAGGCCAGCGGGTCAGCGTCCGTACACTCGATTACGGCGTAGAATCTGAACAGTAACCTGCCCTAAAAGGTACACGTGTCATGGTAAAAACATGGACGTCAAGTGATGTATGTCGGTGCTTGACGCTTGTCGGACGCGTGATTTTTAAAAGATACTGTACAATAATTGGACTGCGCCATTTTGCTTCTTCTAATTTTACTAATTTACCCTTTGATTGTGCTGTTCATTGATTTTTTTCGCTGGGGTGCATTTTTCTGATTTGACATCCATATTTCAAAACACTAATACTACTTCCAATTTTTTTATTTCTTTACACCCTAAAAATATAAATACCAATACAATCCTACTTTTCACTAATACCAATACAAAATAATAATAAACAATTATCAACCCTTTACAACACTTACTTTTTCACCAATACCAATACAGAAATAATAATAAACAATTAAACCTACTTACAAAAAAAAAAAAAACGTAAAGAATTAAAAAAATTTGCCAAAAACGAAAACGTAAACAATTGAAAAAATTGGAGGTAGTATAAGTCTAAATTAATAATAAATGAATTGACTTATAGCTCCTAGAGCCTAAATTCTCTACAACTTCCATTAGCAAAACTTCGAAAACACACATTTAATTCCGTAGATTTCATTCTTCTTTTGTATCCCTCAGGTTATATAATCTATTTATTGCTTCTTGTTTCTAATTTCTTCAAGCTTGCATTCAATCTCCTCCTCTGATTTGTCTAAACAAATTGGGTATTCTTTCTAGTTTTACTGTTTTATATCATATGTAATTTGTTTTGAAAACATAATTTACTGTACATGACTTATGTATATATATTCTTCACAATTAGTATTTGTTATAATTATTTAGGATAAGTTTTCACAATTTTTTTAGAGCACATTATCCAATTTATTTTGGGCGGCGAATGTTAATCGGCCTATTTTGGTAAGCAGTTTTGTACCCCTGCTCTTTTTGGGAAAACCGGGATCGTCCTACATCGGAGGAGTTTTAAGAAATTATTAGGGAGTTAAATGGGTGTTTTGGAAGTTTTGCAGCAACCAAGACTCTAATTTTGTTGAGTTAAAGGTTGTTTGCTCTGGAATTATTTTTCTAATGGAAGTTGAAGAGAATTTAGGCTCTAGGAGCCATAAGTCAATTCATTTATTATCAATTTAGACTTATAATAAGTGGGCTTACCTTATAAACAAAATGGATTAAGCCAATTTGCAGGGATCGATTTTCTTATTATAAGCTTTCATTTCTTTTGTATTTAATCAATTTGGGATTACTCCAAGCCTGTACAAAAGCAATTCACCCTTTATAAAAAATAATTCACTATTGTATTGGAGATGCTTTAATTTTTTTTTTTTGAAATTTTTAAAGTTATAGTTTAACGTTGCATTCATTAATAGTTTTTCAAGTAGTTTTTACAGTCGTAAATAGTCAAAATACCAACTATTTTTCCAATGAAATAACTTTTTAAGGTAATTTTTAATTGTTTAGGTGTTACTTTGTAAACAACTGATAAAAACATATAACAACTATCAAATAGCTACAATACCACCACCACCACTACAATACAACCAATACAGCCACCACCACCACTACAATACAACCGTATTAATCCTCATTTGTATGTATTCTAATACACGTGAATAAGGCAGTTGCATGAAGACATGAAGTGCTGATTTCTGTGGAACAAGAAGGTTGGGTTGCTAAAACATTCACCACATATTGGAATTTTTTAGGATTGGGTTCGCATTTTGAAAATGAAATATAAAATTGTTTGTTTCTTTGCTTTGAAATATTCTAATTCTATGTCTAAAATGTTACATTCCCATATATATTATAGTTGTACGTAAATGTTTAACTAACAAGAGCGTATATGTGTAACGTATGCTGGGAACCTTTATGATATAAAAAAAGAAGACTCATGGATAATACGTAAGCATGCATAAATAGCTTGCGTAAGCATCATGAGTCAGAAGCTTAACATATTTGCATTTAGTAAAATCATTAAAAAATGGTGAATTGGTGCTCAAACAAAATCGATCTTTTTTACAACTTTTTTTTTTTTAAAAAAAGAAAATCTTTTTTACAACTAAACCTTTGACGTTTTGCAAGAGAAAATAATAATCTGGACAAGAGAAAAGAATTTGGGTACGAGTAGCACCTTGGTGCATTTTCTAATTTTTTTTTCAAAAGAAATATTAAATTGTATCTACTCAATGCCAAGTTCAATTCTAATAAGTCGCAGTTTGCATAATATAACTCAACTTCAAATTTTACATAAAACAATTAGAATCATGTTGGGTGTAGCACCCAAAATCGGTGTTCGATAGACAAACCATAGATAAATAGGATTGTGGATTACTTTCTTGTCCTTTATTTTTGATAAATTTACTATTATAATTCAATATATTTTTAAATATATACTGTTATTTTTTTTATAGTTATTTTACACACACCATCAACTCAAGTACCTAAAGGGAGTAGGGGGTTTTTGTTGCATGAAGTGTGGCTTGAACCTGCTACCACTTACATGTTTAACTTCATCCCTTCCACTACACTATCATTACACTTATATACTGTTAGATTCTTAAAGTTTGTTGTGCATTCTTACATTCAATTTGAATATAATTTACCTTATGTTGCTCGTGTTTTTTTGACAACAAATTATTTTATTTTTTGTTATTATTCATTTTTAATATAGGAAAACATAGCTGGCATTGTGTTGGACCTACAATTAATGGTACAAAACGTTGAGGACCTTTAGGACTTACAGTTAAAGGTACCTTTTGTTTCGTCCAAAAAAAAGACTCCAACTTAATTAATTAATGTAGGCTTGCTGGTAGGACTTACAGTTAATGGTACGAAACTTTGAGGACCTGTAAATCCATTTTTCAAACATGAGGACCTATTTGTCTGATTAACAAAATCACAACAGCACAAAACGTAATCGGGCCAATATGAAGTATGAACCATTGAGACCCTATCCATGTAATTGCCATTCAACACATATTCAATCAAGTAATTGTTTTGGAAGGTTTCATCTTCGTGAATAACGTGACTACTTTCTTGAAAACGTAAGTGCGAACATGTCATCAATTAGTTTTATGTGTATGTGCTTTTTTCCCCCAAAATAATAAAAAGTATTGAAAGACAATAACAACATGTAATATTAATGTTGTATCTATATATATAAATATGGGAGTAGGGCATATATCATTTGGTTTTATTTAAAATATCATTTTAAATTAAAAGTAAAATTTTCATTATATAATTAATTTTATTCTATTAATATTTGAATTATAATAAAATAACAATAACGTAACTAGTTTTTTGAAAAATAAATTTAAAGAAAGGGGGGCAGCACCATGTTGCGCTCCAAAGTCGGTGTTTAGTCGACAAAGCATCGATGAATTGAATTGTGAATTACTTCCTTGTCCTTTATTTTTTATAAATTTACTATATATTATAAGTCCATATATTTTTAAAAATATACTATTTGTTCCCTAAAGTTTGTTGTTGGTTCTTCTTTTCAATTTACATATATAATTTACCTTCCATTTCGTGGGTTTTTTTTTTAACAGCAAAAAAATCTTTTATTATTATTCACCTTTAATTCAGGAAAAACTTAACTGATATGATGTTGCTTGTGGTAATTTACCTTTTGTTCTGTCCAAACACAAAATAAAAATCTTCAACTTAATTAATGTAACATTTAAACTTGCATGTAGGGTCAACGAATTAATGGCGTGAAACGTTGAGGACTTGTAAATCCATGTTTTCAAACATGTGGACTTAATAGTTTACTACCTCCGTATTTTTTGATTCTTTACGTTTCTGACAGCATGAGTAGATTCAAGTTTGGTGCTGATAGTTTGATAGGTTGGGTTATGCAGATTAAAGTATATTTAGGTTAGTTATAAAATACAACTGT